>JAUESI010000003.1:11702365-11806598 GCA_032275145.1 Synergus laeviventris | reverse complement strand
CAATTTCTCCACATAACCATTTTTCCTCTTATTGTATAGTTTATGCAGTTACCAACGTTGAATGGAGAGGAAATGCTTCTTTCCTCTGGACCATCTTATCTCTTCTTTTCTTACTAGAATCTATAACTCTAGTACACTGGCCGCAGTTTCTCGCATCTTTTGCATTTAAATTTTCAAACCATCCCGTTATTCAATGTTCGAAGCATCTTTTCTCGTTCTCCACTTTGCATTTGAAATCTTCAAATTTAACTGCACCTGAGAAGTCAAGCGTAAACGACTCCAGGAAATTACTTTTCGTTACGATATGTACTCTTGGAAAACATGATTTTACGCTGATAGTCTAACATATATATATATCTGCCTTTATGACGCAGTTTCTTGGTTTTTATTATTCAGCTTTTTTTCCTTCTGATAGGAAAGACAATGTGAAAAGCAACTAGCAACCTTTTATTTAAATTATAAAGTCACATATAGAATTTTTAGAATTTCTCAACTTCACGCAATGAAATTCTGACCAAAACTTTGTAAAAAACCAATGCGAAGAAGATACTACCACTTCATAATTATATTCCGCTAAATAAACTCATTATAATTCACTTTGAAAAATGAGTTCATAACTTTTAACATCTCGCAAATAGAATTTTCTCTTCACGTCCGAATTTCCAAGCACCTGTTTTCCCATGGGCATTTTTCGTAACGATGTTACACAGAGCTTTTCATACATTTTTAAATCTTGTATAATGTAGAAGATGTATTTTCCGTTGATGCATTTTTTATGTCCCTATAAAACCAAATATTATGGAGAAGTAAAGGGCAAAGTTTAAGCTGAAGGATTCTTCCATATAAAAAATTATACGCCTTGCTTGCCGGGCTTCTTAATAAAGCAAGAGTGAAACATTATATCGATTCGTGTCCTGAGAAGATAAGGGAAGTATAATGAAGCAAGAATAAGTAAAAGGCTATTAATACTACTAAGGGGAGCAGAGTTTAATAAAATTATATTTACATCTATGTACCAAGAGGTGACTAGATAATTGCTATATAATAGCTTAAATTGACTTAGCTTTCCAAAGCGGTAATAAACCTCTGAAGAACTCGAAGATAATATAGCAATTCCGCACAATTTTACTTGCAATATTTTCTGCTGATGATTAAATTATAGCAACATCCACATTTTAATTCTGCAGAAGAAAATAATTTATGAATAACAATAAAAATCTGCGGTAGCTCCACTGTATGAGTGCAAGTTGAAATTATATATTAGGTAATATATAATGAAGTGATTCCATTAACTGTAACAACAAAGATTATTATCAACATTATTTATTCAAAGTAAAATTAATCTCTATATTTATTCGTCCTCGTTCCTGAATAAGCCACAAATTGCAATAATTTCTGTTATTGATTGAGCGAAATTCAAATTCAAAATAATCAAATATGTAATAAACGTAGTTCAGTCAATTTGCAAATTTTGCGGTCGAGCTACATTCTACGCATAATGTCACTAAAGTGGAAGTGATTGAATGGAACAGATGTCTGGAATTTTCAATTTAGCCTGTCCTCTGAATAAACATATAACTATTTATCAAACATTGGAGACTATCCCTTAATGGATATTGTTTCTCTTCAGAAACAAGAAAACTTCTAATCGAATTATCTTATGGATGATGAGCTTCAAAATAAGTGAATGGTGACTTAAGGAAAAACATTTTGTAAACTATGGGAAGAGGAAAAAAAAAGATAAATACAACATTCGAGGATGAGGGTACTCGTAAAAGCTGGTGAAACTTTCCAAGCTAAAGCAGTCTGAAATTCAATCTCAGCACAGTGTACTACTTTCTAGGATACTTCAGCTGCATTTTCATCATTTACACAACTTCTCATGTAAACTCAGAGTTGACATATTTTCCCTAATTTCCTGTAGTCTCTCTGGCTTTTAACAAAATGGTTTCTTCAAGCGGACTGTTTACACACTGGGGAACGTATTTCATATAATGTTTACTGAACAAACTTATTTCGTGAATGGGGCAGAACGAAAATATTTTCTACTAGTTTCTCACTTTCTCATGGGGTGAAATATAAAAATATCGCGATTGGGAATTTTTAAATGCCCTAGTTTTGTAGTTTTTATGAAAATAAAAATCCCCTTTCTTAATGCATTTTCTTAAGACATGATCTTTAATGACTTTATAACTGGAAAACTCGAATTAATGCAGATGACTGTTCCAAGTGAGGTTCCAAGAATTTACGTCTTCTTGCCCAGGAATTAAGGGCGGCGAGAACTCGAGCAGTGCATTAATCTGTTGAAATTGTAACGAATATCTTGTGGATGGCAGCATATGAGAAATTTCGTTTAACGCAAATGACTTAGTAAATTTTGAAATTGAATTAATTAGATTTTCCTGTGGAGTTGGATATATTACATTTTGATAACAACTGAGTTCTTATCCATTTCTTTTTACTTTATATAATAATTGTACTCACCCACTCTGTGAACAGGCCTTCATAATCAACGTAACTAATTACCGTCAAGAGTTCATTAGCAACTCTTGAAAAAACAACACAGTCAATTTTTCATATTCTTTCAGCTTACTGAACAAAGTATTTTTATCCAATATTTTGTTTTCAAGTAAATTATTATCACGTTACATGTATCTTCGACAACCTCATTTATTTCTAGAAAATTCGTTTCCTAGTTTTTATTTTTATTTGCAATGCATGTTTTCTGGGTAGCTTGTTAAAACAATAAAGGAGTAAAATGTTAGAAAAATATCGGAGAAAAGTCCCTTGGTGAGAAGATATCTTCCACAAAGGGACAATACTTTTTCTCTAATATTTCACCGTCAAAGTGAACATGACGCCCTCCGGGGAACCAGTCTTATTCTTGTGGTATAGGGAACGGCTTAAAATTACCAAACTAGCAGCTCGTCTTTTTGCGGATAAAGTTTTGCCTCGAGGACAAAGACAAAGAACCGAGACTAAGAACTGATTAAAATACATATTAGGCAGGTAATAAAAAGCCCATGATTAATTCCTCTCAATAATCGTTGAAATATTGAAAGCACATTTCTGTTTAATGTGCTCCATTTTCTCCGGCTTATTTGATTATAGATGAGGGTTTTTGTTTAGAATTATCATTAAATTTATACACTAATTTTCTGGATCATCTTCAGATTGGAATCACTTCTATTGATATTAATATTGAATGTTGTGAATGATTTATGGGGGAATTCTTTAATTTAAACACGAGAATCTCGTGGGATCCGACCAAACATTGCAGGAGATTCGATGAAATAATTAAATTGACGTGACTAATTTCTGCACAAAAATTCGTTACCAAATCCAAAAATACATATATGGAACAACATATAAAACCTAACAAGGAAAAACTACCCACTACAAAAGTAGTAAATAGAAATCGTTTCCTACATACTAAAACTGCATTTCATCCACACTTTCTCACGTCGCTTCGTGCTTACTTCCCTTCACGTAATCGCATTTCGAATCACCAAGTATATCAGACGAATCGGTCTCTATATCAGACAGCATCGACGGCGTACAGCTCGTACATTTTGTTGCGAATTTTTCGCGAAAGGTATTCTTTCCATTCCACTAAGGAAGGATGAAAAACAAGAAACCAAGAAAACATGGAAAATCAAGTGAGAGGACTACTCTAAAAGAGCCCGAGGACCCAAGAAATCCCGAAAAAATAATGTAATTTGATTTATCAGACCGATAGTCGCCGCAGGAGAAATGGGATGGTGGCCGGAAGGGAAGGAATTAAATTAAACGTATGGTAAGTAGTGGGTGGCTGGAGACTGGCGCATGGGGAAGGTAGATGGTGAATTCAGTTAGATGCAGCCAGTGGCACGATTCAGGAAAAAGGACTGGGTCGAAAATAAGACGAGGAAAGAGAGTGCATTTGCTCCAGTGAACTTGATAAGAAAAGAGGCAGAGCAAGGGAGTAGCTCATTCTCTTTGCATCCGACAAGCACGTACCTTGAGACATGCGAAATCAGGTCTGTGGTACCTCAATAAAGTACTCCAACCCCCCAGTCGATATTCGCTTATATCGGCCTCCCCTTACGGTCGCATTCCCCAGACAACGAGATTTAGTTTGTAACCTATATAGAATGTAGCAGACTATAGAGAAGAGCTTACAACTACGCTTATTGCGTTATCCAACGGTCCACTGCAAGTTACAAACTCGCCCCGAACGACTATGCGAACACGATGCTGCATGCTAAATTGTGATAACGATTATTATTGTTATGATGGTGCTGTTGAAAACATTCTTATCATTCTTTACCGCAAATGGTCGTCAAAGCTATGCTTTCAGCAAATATGTGCTTTTATGCGCAAATTAATATTTAGTGTCTGCTTTAAATGTTTATGTCCTTTAGAATTTGTTGGATATTCGTTTTATCCTTTCATTAACAAAGGGAGACTGCATTGTTATAATCGTTTTTGATCTAATGTTCATATTCATATTTTACCTTCCGCTAAATCTCTGTAAATATATATATATATATATATGAAGAGCAAAAAATAATAACCGGATTTTAGAATTTTCTTCCTAAAATACAGAGAAACTCGAGTAGTAAAAGCGCTGGTGAAACAGCACTTTGAAACTTCCGTATTTATGTTTTTCCTCGAACTTGTCAATTTTCCAACGGAAACATCGAAAATCCTCGGAAACTTTTTGCGGACATTCACGGTGGTGTGAAAATTGTGCTTTTCAGTCGTGACTTTTCAATATTTTTCAAGAGGAGCCACCCTGTACGGAATAACCGACCTCGTGAAGGTACTTGCAACATCGAACGAACATGTTAGGACGAGGCGAGGGGTTGAAAGGCCAGGGAGGAGGGTCGTACAGTCAACCGAGGAAAGATTTTCATTCCTTTTCCGATATCGCAATGATGTTTCCACCACTGAAAAGAAACCTTCGGTGGGCCGGTTGGTAGACCGTTAACCTAATTTCAGATTAATTAAACTTGATTTCGTTAAAAGTCTACAGTTACGGAATATGTATGAAGAGTTAGCTTTCGTGTAAAAAAAAAAATCTGTTTCGCAAACACGCTGGCTTAATAAAGCACTCTCCATGGGTCAAGTGCGTTTCCATGTTCCGAGGTAATTGTCCATTGTGCATGTTTGAGTGCTTACAAGTCATATATGTATACATTTTTAGCGAAATCTACATTATATGTTATATCAGCCCAGCCGGGTATGCGCATAAACGCCAGTTTATGGGATAAGAGGCTTAGGTGACGCGAATCGTTAACCTCGCGCCCTGCGGATATTGTTTATTCATCCGGGAAATCTGAGTTTCTCCCTGTTTGTATATTTTCGTCACGAAACTATCGTAAAGATATTCGCTTTATCAACCCTCGCTCCTTTCGGGGTCAAACACATATACGTCTGTTATTGCTTGTATGATATTATTTGTCCACAGGCCTACCCCTACACACTTTAGCCATTTTTTTCGCTTTAATATGTTTTTAACAACCACATCTTTTTTGTGCTTCCCCAATTTTATCCACCGAAAGAAATTAACTAATCTTTATTCATCTGCAAACACGAAAAACTATTATTACTCAGTCGTTTACGAGCCCATTGAATATGATGGCATGTGTGCTAGACAGTTTTCAAAACTACTGCGTCACGCTCCAGACATCCATTTTGCAGCTTATGTAATTCGTATCTGCTTTGTTCGTTTTGATAATAGTTTATCATTAGTCCTATCAGTATGTTTTATACATTAGAATCCTGTGTTTACAAATGCTTTTAGTGTCTAGTTTTGCTAGAGAAATTTTCTAAATAGATTTATAAATACGAAATAGAAGAGTTTCAAATAAAATAAACAAACATATTCCTGAGAACTATAAACATGAGATGAGAATTTAATCTTATTTAAATTAGTAAATATGAGCAAGGCGAAATTCAATTCATGACCTTGGTGAAAATTTCTGTACCTATTTGTATACTTTTAGGTGTAACCGATTCAAAAGGAACTTTATAAAGACTCACCGACGCGATGCGGTAGTAGAATTCAGCTTCTTTTATTCACCTGAAAGAATACAATTTTTATTAATGAAACATTTAATTTTAAATCGAATTAAATCATTTTTTTTTAAAAAAAATTTTTTTACCTGTATCATTTTGCCGAATTGCACGATGTTCCCTGAACCTCGTGCTGTTAATAATCCATTCATTGGCACTTACACTATGTAGAAACTTTCACTTTGCACTTACACCACTTTCACTTGGACTATAATTTAAACTTTAATTTCAACCCATGACTCTTGCACAACCGTTCCGATCAAGAGACAAAATATAACTAAGAGACATGGGTTGAAACCTTCAGATGAATCACAATAACTCGTCCTTGGCCCTTCAAAAAGTATAAACAGAAATTCACAACAAACTTCAATATAAAAGTCGTCATGCAAATAATCCTCAGGTAAAAATTCTGAAAACACAAGTCGTATGATGAAAAGTAAACAAACATTGGAAAACTCACTTAATTAAAAGAGGAAATAAATTGAATTCGATAAACAAAAGATGGAAAATCTTACTGAAATTCAACACCAATATAGACCTACTACAAATTTTGAATACAAATAAAAGTATGTACATATATAAAATATTTCTTTAGTTTTGAACCATTCATTTAATGGTGTAGGGATTCTGCTGTTAGCATAAATAAATTACGTGTTCATTACTTAGACCCTTGACTCTGGCGTCTAGATAAAGTCTAAATGCCTGGAACCATGACATTCGTTTCAGTATGTACTCCTTCCTATCTTAAGCACTGCCAATAAATGACACTACTTTAGAGTCCGCGTTTCTTTTACGACTTTTCTTTCGATTTTCGAGCGAGTGAATGAGAAACTAATCTACTGAGAATTCTCATTTATTTTTTATCAGAATTTAATTTAATTTATAAGTTTTCTGTAGATCTTATATAAAGTTGAATAGAATTTTAATTACTCAGAAACAATTTTTTAAGCAGCCGTATCTATTTTGGTGTCAATTACACATCCTGTAATATTCTATTATACACAATATTTAATTATGATTTGTTTACAATCTGCATTAGTAAACAGAGATTTGATATCGCATAATTAAACTGTGTCCGGTAATTTAGTGAATAATAGTGAATATATACTACCATTGTAATTATATGTCTATTCAAGTAGTACATCCAGCACTATAGATAGAAGGTTCAACTTTCACGTGTTCCTATGCGGTTGCATTTCGAACAACAATAATTAATTAAATAATGAATCGGATGTTGAAACACCGGAAGTCGCTAAACTTGTACTCGAGCCATTGGTCATTTGAAGTTCGGCAATCTATGCTTCCGGTTTCTCGAGGATTTCAACCTTTGAAAACTTGGTCACAGTCTGTGGCTTCTAAACGACTTGAACCACTAATAAAAAGTTCAACTCTTCAAACTTTCGTAAAACAAGTATCGTTCGAAGACTTGTGTGACAAATGATTGAGAACCTGAAGAAATATTATCTTTTCATTTATTTTCTTCCTATAGTAATTTGTCAAAAATGTTTAAATATAAAAAAATTATTGTATTTTTCCTATTTATGTATTCCTTCTCTTTTAGTTTTTTCCATCTCGTTATTTTTTCTCATTTTAGTTTTTCTATTTTCCGCTTGTTCGCTCATTTCTTTTTGGACACTTCCTTCTCCATTTTTATTTTCTCCTGACTTTTTTCTTCTCTTCTAATGTACTAAATGCAATCGGCCTTGCACCCTTGCTACTAAAATGGACATTTCGCGGTGGTTAATTCGTTCTCGGGTCGCGCCTGAGGGACACTTCCCTCCAGTCCTATTATCCGAACGTTATTTTCACACCCTGGAACTACAAAGGGAGACTTCTCTTTGACTAGCTATAGTAACAACTCGTTATCTGAGTATTTACAATTCCAAATTCCTTTCCCCGAGATTTCAGAATCGATGTCGGTGAATTCGCAATTAATGCTAAAATTTCTTTGACGTTGAAACTTCGAAGAAACCATTAGTCGAACTGCTTCGTAAATATGAGACTCGAAATGAAGGTTTCGAAATGAAATGATCTATAAATAAATATACTCAGTGGATCAATTTTATTATTAAAATACAACCATGTCGTGAAGTCAATTTTGGTAATATCCTCGATGATTGATATTGAGGCATCAATATTCATCAAGTTAATATTTTAATCCTATATCCGCTTCCACCCTTAATTAAATTGCTTCTCTTCCTAATTCAACGAATTGAGGTATCGTTTTTTTTCTACCACTAAAGAGAAAACGGAGAAAACTAAAAGTGCCTTAACCACTTTGGAGTTTGACTTTCCTGACTCTGAACTTGCTTCCTCGCTAATTACCGAAATCATAAGGCATCTGCTTTCAAACTTGCTAGATTTTCCTTCTATCTTTACGAGATCTTTAAGAGTAGGTCAACTTTCCAAAATTAGACAGTCTCGTCATCCATAAAGAAGTCAAAGTTACTATCTTATTTCCTTATACCTCTTCCCCTCAAATTCTCACAATATATTCTTTATTTGCATTATCATGTGCGTGAAGAAGAAAAAAAGATAGCAATTTTATTTTAATAACGAGACCAGGAAAATGAAAATATATCCGTAACTTCTGACAATACAAGATCTGTGAAGAATAATTCAAGTGAGAAGAGATCAGAAAGGATCTCGTCATCTCCAGCAAAGAAAAAGTTCCTTTCTCATCCAACCCTTACGACTTTATCCTTTACCCCTAACCATCAAACCAAATCTCCTCTTACATTTTGCCTTGTTTCGTCTTGTAACCGCAGTTGCAACTTTTTCCATGAGATGGTAGTTGGTGTGGGTGACTGCGGGTCAAGAGTCGTTTGGATTTTGCCTATTATTTACTCGAGGAGAGTTGGAGACGTTCCCAGAGTTCGCAGTAATCCCGACATTGCGCGTACGCTGAACCAAGTTTGAAAGAGAAAGAAAAAAGAATAGTAAAGAGAGAAAAAATAGGTATATAAGGGGTGCGAGGTTGAAAAAGGGAAAGGTTGAAAATGGGGATGGTTGAAAAGGGGGAGGGTTGAAAAGTTTAAAGTAAAAGCCATGGGGTGAAAAAAGAAAGGGGCGAGGGGTGATGGAATGATGAGGGTGTTACGTGGCCAAGGGTCGTGGAAAAGTTTGAGGCCCACGAGACATTCTGAAATATGCGATCTGAGCACCAGGAACACGTTGCCTTATCAAATATGGATGTACTGAAGTACGTACGACTCTGCACGCTGCGGAACCTGCAGACCAAAACCAACTTTCCATCTCGCATGCAAATACCCATCGATTTTGAACGGAATACTTTCTCGAACCTCTTTTAATCTCGCGAAATTACTCTCGAGGCTCTTCAGACAAGGATTGCGACGAAAATTCCTACGTCGGAACGAGATTAAAATACTTGAGTGAATTTAAAAAGTATAGGCTTTTCTCTCGCCCTTTCGCGCATATGAAAATTCAAAAACGCAGAAGTAATTTCAAGATATTTCTAGTCAGCGCAATGCGACATTTTGTGTAAGGACTTTTTCACAGATTTTTCTTATTTATATTTGTAATAATTTTTTATGTATATTGTCACAAGGCTTTTCATTAAATAAAAATTCTATTCTGATACCCACAAAAGAGAATCCAGGATTAGTCTTTTCTCGGAAAAAAAGGTTAAAAAAATGTAAAATAAAGGGGAAAAAAATAAATGAGAAAGAGTGCAATAGATAAAGTGAGGGATGGACATAGAGAGTTGCCGAATGAGAAACTAAAGAGAATGAGGGAGCTATTTTTCGCAACGCCTGTGAAAAAAAGGAACATGTCGAGCCTGGCTTGAATAACGCCGCGAGCTTCCAGGGAAAAATGAGGATGTGGGTATAGATAGGTGCTCAAATGATACGAGTGAAAAAGTTTTGGTGAGCGGTAATTTTTAATCCGGTCATGAAATAGAGTTGTCCGAAAATCTAGTTTAAAAAAATTGCTACTATTAGCTACTGATCGTCGATTAAAGCGGCAAATATAGAAAGTTCAAGGCGAAAAGTCTCTTCAATTTTTACGTCCTAATTCCTCCCCAACAACTTCAGCTCATTTTTTATATAACGGACCTTTTAATTATGAAAACAGACTGCAACGTCACTTGAACCACACTTTTTCATGTGTAAATGCCCAGAAAATAAAGTGAAAATTCGTTTTCTCAGGAAAACGTTCAAGTATGTTATTCTGATTACTATAAAATTGAGCGTGCTGCTCTTATTATAAGGGAGCTTTTGTGTAATCTAGCGGAACTGCTAATGTTCAACTTTTTCCCCTACATAACTTTACGGATGGAAAAGTTTTTAAATTTAACAATGTAAATATTTTTAGCTTTATATTTTTAATTAAAAAGGATTCGTAATGGAACTAGACTTTCGGATAAAGATGGGTATAATAAGAAGGTATTATTTTACACATCATCATCATCATTGAAGTTTATTTCTTCGACAGTTTATATCTAATTTTACGTTTTGTGTTATAACACAATTAACGATGGGATTAAAGCGAAGGGAAATATATGCAAAAATATAATTTTCATTCATGAAAACAGCGGTAATAAAATGCAAACAAAATAAACTATATCAAGATGGTTAAAGCAAGAGAGGAGGCATTCCAGATGCTCAGCGCATTGCTCGGGTACTAATTAAAACGTTGAGTAAACAAAATATATATTTGAATAAGAAATCTCGCTCCACTTTATTCTAGAAATTTGCTCAATTGATTCTCAATTCCTTCTCTCTGAAAAAGAAATTGAAATAATAACAAAATATTTTAAATTGTCAATGTATAGTCTTTAAATAATTTTTAAATCGTAGAACTATACAAACTTTACTTCGGAATCTCCAGATTTAAATTAAAAACAGAAATTTAAAGGTTAAGAGTCTACATTTCTGTTCTTCAATAAAATAAAGCACTCCTTAATTACTGCCTTAAACATAAGTACACTTCCGGTTTGAATAGTCAGTAATTCAAGCGAAATGTCTACCAATTTTCTTAATTGAAAGTACAACTGCTCTTATCTTACGAAAAGAAATCTTTCCTTGAATTCGGAAAATATAGGAAATAAGCTTAAAAACTTTACTTACAGAAAATATCAACATTTAAGATGATGAGTTTTCTACGTTGAGGGTAATTTTTTATTTATCAAGCCCTCATAATCTACAAATTAAATTATTTCTTCCATTTTCTTCACCAAAGTTTGCTACTAAGTTACGAGCACTTTAACGGTTTGAATAAGCAACGAAGGGTAATTATTGATTACACTTTCACGCCCATTTCAACCGTTACTTTCAATTACCATATTCGCAGTTTACTCAATATGGAATTGTATTTGACATACCTCGGTCTAATTCTAAATTAAAATTCCCTTTTCGAGTTTCTATTTTTAGAATAATAATAATCTTGATTTAAATATTCAGAGGTGTTGAATGAAAATGTAATTCCAAAGTTTATATCTATCGTGATAATGAGATAATTGCAGGGATTTAATCGATAAGTGATTTAAGCTCATAAGTAAAATGATATCTATATGTAGTTGAACAAACTTATGGGGTTGGCGATATACGATGTGATCTGGAAAGCCAGTGATGCGCAAACTTGCGGTATCTAAATCCGGAAATTTCAGACATCCTCTATCAATACCCAAATATCCACTGCCCACCGATAACGTGTAAGGTGAAAGCGGATGCAGAAACCTGATCCGTATATGAACGTCCTGTTTCCTCAATTTGATAACACTGACCTCTTAATGGAATTGTTTTTTTCACGATAACGTAATTTTTTTACTGAATTTATACACAAAGAACTTGGCACTATTTCTTTATTAATTTTCCATTAAATGAAGATAAAATATTCCTTTTATTCAAAAAAAAAAAATATCTTGTTAAACTTTCAATTTGAATCGAGTAAAGCTCAAAGATACGATGGGAGAATTACTCTTTTAAGGGTTTAATCGTCGCTGAAACGTTAAAGCAATCGAAAGCAATGCAGTCGAGCTTTAATACTCTTGCTCTTAGTTTCTTTTACCCTTTTTATTATTAAGCTGTTTTCGGTGAATCTGGTTCTTAAAAAAAACCTCACAGACTTGATTGAATTGTAATGCAGTTTAACCTTAGATAATAGAGAAAATTGATACGTGTTTCTATTTTAACACCAGCCATCATGAGAACTATATGTAGTCATATACTGAGCTTTGAAAGTATTGTTGGTTTCCGAAATAATTGGCTGTTAGCTGTGCAATTCGTATACTGTGTACCGTCGAAAGGCCATTTTGAATATGGCATTGTATTCACGCACAATTATTCCACGCAAAATCAGGTATTCATTAAAATCATATGGATGTTTATTTATGCCACTGGTACAAGGACCAGAGGCAATTCATGATACGTGGCAGACGGTACAGGATGGGTTCTGTTGTTATGAATGTAATTACTCTTGTAAGCCTATCCTAATAATAACGAGGCCTTGTAATTTATTGCACATTGAACATTAACAAAAATACGTTTGTTGAACTTCAAATCTTAACTTTAAATCCAATACTCGAGAAGATGGTTCAAGTTTTCGTATTTTAGGAAACTTTTCATTCTGATAAAATCGCCTTGGTGCTAATAAGCTTTTTCACGTTCAAGAACGAATGCTCTTATTTAATTAAACTTTGAAATTCTGCCGACCTTATCGGTCGTCGCAGCTCTCGTTCAGATGCATGAATTTTCTTATTAAAAACAAACTTCTCCTAGAAAATGAGCAACTTCTTCAATCGCTCTTTTCACACAGTAAATATAATTGTGGTTCATTCATAAAGTTAAGATTAATCTTTTTAGATAAATTGTTTTCCTTTATATAGAGTCCCTATTCCCTACATAAATCTTGTCAAATGTCCAAAGACCTTTTATCCCAGCAGATGCGAACGCTTCTTCACACCTGGGAATTCTGATAGTGGAAAAAAAAGAAAAATCTTTGCAACTTTTGTTATTAATCACGATTTTTGACGCAACACTGAATTACTTAACATCTATAGTTAAGGTAATTTAATCCTGCAACCATTGGTTCATTTTATAGTATCGGTGGCTCAATTTTACATGGAACACTTTAAAGGCTCTCGGAATCCCAAGAGCTTATACCCTGGCAACTATTCGGGTGGTATCCACTCAATTTTTCTTCCTCTTGTTCTCTGTCCTTTGTTTTCTTCGTTCCTCTTTCATGTTCTTTCTTCAACTTTTCCCATCCTCTCTTTGTCACTACGGCCACTTTCAATGGGACACGCAACTCGTAAAGCACTCAGTACAGCCGTTGTTTCGAATCGATTCTGGAACAAGTACTGGAGCTGGAGAAAGAAGAAGAGAATGTAGTGGTGAAGGTGGGTTGAGGGTGCGAGAGAATGTAAAAATGAAAGGAGGGAAACACGCAGTGGATATGTACGTCGGATGGTACAGACAAATGGAGGGAAAAAAGAAGGAAGTCTCCGAGGCGAAAGTTTCCGCTTACGGAAACGAGCATCGAAAACCGCGCGGATTTTTCGTACCAAGAAGTAAATACCGGAAGAGCACACTCTTCTTAAGGTGGCGCACTGAAAATTATCCCCGCTGGTCCATTATCATTAGAGTATTCTCGTAAAATGCACGAGAGAATGAGCTTACACAGCTGAAGAATGCACAGTGTGTTCATACGTAAAGCAAGGAAAGTGGAGAACTTTAAGAGTGTATTGCGAACGCTTCTAAAACAACCCCTTGTGATGAAACGCTATTGGTTTCTACTAAAAGTGAGAGGAAAATACTATCAGGGTCGAGCGTCGATGTAGACGTCAACAGGTGCGCGCAAAATTGAAACCGCTTAGCTTCAGAACTCATATTTTTCAAAATATGGTACAGTAGTTTATTCTTTTTTCCATATTATCGGTTTCAGATTTGCCCAAGGACCTGAGGACGAAATTCTGGTTTATTATTTTAGATATATATGTAATATTACATTATGAAAAGTTCAGTCACACGTGAAATATAAAATTCAGAAATTTCTGGATGTAGCATAAAATCGATGTATTGTTACCAAGCAAAAGCAAGTTTGAACAATCTGTCGGGCAAAGTGAAATAGTATGTTTCTGTGTCGAGTGATCATCGCTCAACTAATCCTTATACAATCGGAGTGTGTTTTGCGAATTTCAATAAACAAGCATACAATGATACCTTGTTTAACATGTAAATCAACCTGTTCCTTCATTACTGCAACGAATCAGTAGACTCTAAAAAACATGAGTGCGAATTTCTATAGCATTATTATTATAATTCATAACCCGTCATCATCCGCGTGTAATATAGGGTAGGTAGTGGAGGAAATCTCAGGAGGGAAGGGCCAAATAGGAGAGACGAGTCTGAATTTATAAGGAGCATTTATGCAGCCTAGCCTGTACATAAAATACCCTCAGGGAAACTATGTCAGCACTTAATTGCACTCTGTAATGACAGATTTATTATCGTCTTCGTCAGAAAAGATGATATGATAATTTTCCGCATAATTTCCTCAAAATGACTTCATTGCTAACCCTAAGCTAAAATTACTTGTCATTCTCGTTTATAATTTATGCAAACTATGTCAATAGTATTTCAGAGAATATATTATTTTATTACGACTTCAAGCAGATATAAAAATTTTCCTCTCGAATCTCCGATAAACTTCTTGAAAAATGAGCCCATTTCTTACAATCTGGACAGAATCAAAGGAAAGATCTTTTCTGAAGTGCGTCCATATCATTCGGATAACGCATGTAAAATATCTTAACGGTTATTTTGATTTATATACTTAATACATCTACAATCCTATCTAAAAAGGTGATATTTTACCGTATTTATATATGATATTAGTTTTTTTGGAAACTTTATTACGCGAATTGTGTGAATGTGCCAAGTTATTAATTATTTCTAAAACACGTAAAAAAGAAAATAGCGAATTTATACCATTTAAAATAATGAGCATTGTAATTTCAAATTGTAAACTCTGCTATTTTCATTACAAAAGCTACAATTTGAAATAGCAAAGCTGACTAATATCCAGGAAAAATGCCTTCAGAGTGCCTGTTGAATATTTTAAATAATAAATTCAGCAATTTTGTTTTTAATCCGCTGAATCTTTTGAGTAAAGGTTTTTTTTAGCAAGAACAAGAAATTAATCGCGCACACAGCACACTGATCACAGTTGCTATTTAAATAAAAAAATTCTTATTAACCTTTCCGAAGTTTCGTGTGAAGTTTGAAACTAAAAGAACTGGTAAACAATAATCTGAGAACAATCAAAGAATCTCCTTTTAACAATGAAGTGCAGGTATCAAAGTACAGTGGAAGCCTAATATAGGGCTTCTATTGTGATAAATCTGGACCACGGTGAATATGCTTTCGTTTCGGTATCAATGAAACACCTTTAGAAAATCGTGGTACGGAGTTTGTGTAAAATCGATATAACCGAGCGAATACCCTTCGGTTACAGTGCTCGACTGGGGAAAAGTGGATACTCTGAAGAAAAGTGTGTTAATTAATATTGACGATCGTAGCTATACTCTTTCACCGCTTAATTAATGACTTTTTCCCTCTCTTTTCAAAGTTATCCATCACAACTTACAAATACTTTCTATATCAATATCATTGGCTCCCAGAAAGTCGTTAACGAAGTTATTTTCTTTTTTTACTGATTTTAATACTCTCACGTTTGAAACTGTTGTATACTGCTAGAATTTTTATTAATTTCCCTGATATAAATTCAAAGCAATTAAGACCTAATTAAAACTAAATTTCACCTAGAATATTTTTATTAATTATAAATATTATGAATAATTGATTCAAAGTAGGTTTGCCTAGGAACTGATGCACAAACCCTTCATCTATAATTTCTCCATTGAAACAGTTTGTAACCAATTTTGGTGGTAGTAATAAGATAGAGGCATGACGGTAATGTCCTATCGAGAAATCGATTGGCCACAGCCAACACTCTTGTAATTCCAAGACAAGCTTGAAATTTGCTTTTCATTAGTTTACCTTTAGGTATACCTAGAAATGAAATACGTTCTCGAGATACTGACATATTCTATGCATTTGAGATGAGGGAAGAAATGCTTCTCTTGATATTCTGAATCCAGTGTCTAAGTTCTTTGATTCCGAAGATGTTCTATGCTTTTCTGGGTCTCTTTCTGCATCGCTGATGGATGGTGTGGTTGAATCCATCGATTCCACCAGGTTCATGGACTGGTTTTGATAGGCCAATCGGTCCAGCGAATTGAACTTTGATCGACTCAGTCGAATAGGGTGAAACGATAGGAAACTGGAGACGAGATTTATCGATCCGTTAACCATCTAGTGTGTGCAGTCGTGGCCGATGCTCCAGCGAATTTAAGCGAGTCGTGCATAGAGATTGCGGTAATTCTTGATCCGGATTTCATTCTACTTACTCTGCAATATGGACCTTTTGTTTTAGCCTTAGAAGTCCCTAGCTAGAACTTTTTAGAAAAGAAGATAAGAGGAAACCACTACACTGTCTTATAATCTCGATATTGCTGAGCGGAATGATTGCATTCCTAAATGCAAAGCTAGAAAAAAGTTATTCAAGGGAAGATAAATTTAAAAGTTAAATCTAAAAGATAAATTACACTACACGACATACATGTAAAGCATCCAATTTAATTTTCTCTTTATAATATTCTTCATTTACATAATTATCGGTAACGTATGTTTGGCGAAGATAAAAAATGTTAGAACAGCTGACTTGATTTTATACTAGCACGTGTTGCCCAATCGAATACAATACTAAAATTAAAATTCACTAGAGCGACTTGTCCAAATTCTTCACTTCTTTTAGGTAACGTGTAAAATTTACCATTGATTTTACAACATAGGTAACTAATTTTTTCTCCTGACGGTAACTCGCCATTCGACTATAGACGTTGATCAGAGTACCGATGGTTTCATCTAATCTCTCCATGAAAAGATTAATATCTTCTGCTGGCTCCAACCCTTCAACAAACTTTTTCAAAAACTTCCTCACCTTCTTTATAGAAGTTTTCACCTTCCATTTAGAAACATCCAATGCTGCAGTAGACTGCAGACTCAATTGCTTTTCAGTGGGTAAATCGTCCTTCATCCTTTCCAAAAGAGGAATCAAGATTGAAAAGATTTCATCTTGATATACCCTCAAGTGTTCCATGTCAGAATCTAGTTTCTCAATTTCACCTCGTAAATCCTTAATTTTATCCTTTTCATCACCTGCTGGGTACAAAGTATCCATATTCAGATTCAACGGGTTAGAAAGTGCCTTCAAGTTGTTGAAGGCCTCAGATCCAAAATTCCTCTCATTTTCCGTACTCTGCTGAACTTTCTGTTGATTCTCCACGATCTCTTCGGCGTTAATTCGAGAATTATTTTGATTTGAGTTAGGAATGTGCTTTTTGATGTTAAAAGTACTAAATACATTATTGATATGATCTGGGAACATTTTCTTTAATTTATTCTCTTTTGGTTTCTTCTGTTCCTGATTCAGAGCATATACCTCTTCATCTATAAGATTCAGTTCATTTTTATTATCGACTGAATTCAATCCGAAAACTTCTTTGTGCTCTTTTCTTATCACGTTTGGTATTTTTAATTCAGGTGATTTCGTTTCATTCCATTTAGAAAGTAATTCAGCAACTTCGAATGCAGTTAATGCAGAAGAAGCAAGCAGCTGACCCCCTGGAACCAAAACTGTTGCTCCATTAACACCTGTTTTCATCGCTGTCTTCACATACTGATGATATATCCCACTTTGCAAAGCTTCTCTTCTCTTCAGTGCCTTGTCTTTCAACACCATTGTTTCATTGATCAATTGATAGACTCCATCTTTCAATCCATCTTCTATCTCATTGATTTCAACTCTAATTTGGCTCTTTATGAAATTGGAAGCTTCTTTTATCTTACCGTCTATCTCATCTTCGTAACTTTTTACATCGATGTACTTCATCAATAGCTGTTTTTCCTCCGAGTCTTTCAATTCATTCAACAGACCTTGTGTTCCATACCAATCATTAATTTCCTTACTGCCATTCAGTTTTATATAGAAGTCAGTAAGTCTTCCATTTCTTGACTCATTATTCCAATATGAACTGAGGAATAGTTTATAGTCATCAATAACCGAGGAAAACTCCACATATCCTAAAAACTGCTCGGGCTTTTTCAAGTTTTTGGAACTAGCACCATCAGTCCCATTTTTTCCGAACGGAGCGAATTCGCTCGTCCACCTGATTTTTGAATTTGAAGAGGGTTGAAATCCTCTTTTGTTTGGTCCACAACATGGTATTGCTACATAGCCTCCATTTTTTCCTCCCTCTCCTCCTTTGCCACCCCTACCTTCAAAACCTTCTGGACCATCAGTAACTTGATGCTCAATCTTCTTGGAATTTTCGTTCAATTCATGTAGAAATATTGTACCACCTTTTCCTCCCTTCCCACCCACACCACCATCTCCACCATTACCACCTGAATAACCATCTGCACCAGTATAATTGCAAACTCTTCGTGGTGGCTTACAGTTAGACCAACTATCACCAAACCCGGCTATTTCTGGCAGTTTTTTTACGTCAGGTGGTGTTCCATCATATCCTGTACCACCATTTCCACCATCTTGTCCACGTCCACCAGAACCTCCGTTTGCTGATATAATCAGAGAATCTCCATTTTCGATATCATTCGCGAAAGCGTAAAATATTCCTCCAGGTCCTCCGGGCAATCCAGCCAAACCTGCATTTCCGGGCATTCCAAATCGACCATCTTTAGCTTTTTCTGTGTAATTCTGGGCGTTGTATCCGTTCAAGTTTATAGTTATCTCTCCAATGATTTTCAATTTTGGTGCAATTGCTACCAATTGAACGACCTCTCCACTTTTGATAAAATCCTTATCAACTCTAATTTCATGGAGAGCAAAAAGTTCAATGTATTTTATGCTTCCTCCGCAAGTATCATCGTCGGGTATCTCGCTAAATTTGATAATCCGTCCACGGATTTGTAATTTGTAGATTTCCTTTTCGGGGCTTTTATCAAGTAAGATGCATTCTTTAGATGTGGTGTAATTAGCTGAGTCTCTCGCTGCATGGGATAACTGCTGTAAGAAATATTACGATACATATATTATTTCCAAGAGAGGTTTAACTAGTTATGATTTTTTTACCACCAACAGTTGAGTCTTATCATCTTACCGGCTTGCTATCTTCGATATTAAAATTTGCAGCATCCCATTTTTCACACAAACTATTTGCAACCAGGCATAATAATAAAATTACTTTCGTACTAAAATACATGTTGAGATTTGCTTCCATATATCAACACATCTCTATAAAATACAATTTACTTTGCGAAGTACCAAAGAATTAATGAAAGAAATCACTCAATTTAGAAGTATAAGTACTGTGCTAGAAATTTGCACAAGTGTTTCATTTCCAGGTTTATCGCTATTATTAATGCTTGTTTTTATCTATTATTGATATCAGTATTTTATCATAGTTGAATAAATAATGATTTACGAGACTCTAACCTTATATTCAATTATAAAGCACTTGTCTGATCAGGAAAAAAAACAAACTTTGTTGAATTCAAATAAAGATTTGTTTGATTAAAACAAACTTTTTTCTGAGTATTGAAAAAAGTCTTGGCTAAATTTTCATTTTCATCTCTTTCATATTAAACATGCATTAAAATTCTAATTTATTTTAATTTTAGGAAAAAAATATTCAACACTTTATTTTTAGTTAGATATACCCGAGATTGTAGTATTTAAATAACGAGAAGGGAACAAAGAGTAATACAATGGTTCATTATACAAGTTTCTCGTACTCTTTTTCCACTTTCAATTTAAATTAAGAACTCCTTTTAGTATTCCGAGCGCGTGCGCTTGAATAAGGTACCACTCATTTTCCACTTTCCAGCAATTTTAATCGTACTCAGGCCTGAGATTGCATTGAGGCATTCAGTTTTTTTTAACCAACTTTTTCGAACTAAAAGTTTCTGCCGATTATACATCGTTTAGTTGTTTTTTTCTACTATATTTACTGATCTCTGGAATGCATTTTCTCTCAAGTGTTTCACCATATTTGTTTTTTTGCAGAGATGTGAGGAATGATCACGTGGGTTATGGTCGGGCTGCTTCTGGCTGCGGAAACAACGTGCGGCAGAAATGTCGTCTCCGAAAATGGAGACGGGAAGGACGAAGCGAAGCAGAAGAACGGCTTGAAAGCGACTGCTGCTGACGAGGAAGATATCTATCGTGAGTTTATTAACTTGAATAGATACAAATAAAAGCTATCCACTCATCTAAAAGTTTCTCCTGAAACTGTAACAGAAAGAAACATTTGTTCATGCCGCTTTTTTGAATTTTTATACTGCATTTTCAAGGTTGTTCAATTTTCTTCAACGAACTCGGTATTCCTTAACTCTTCAGGTATATTCTCCTAAATTTATGAAACACGTTTGAATTTTGCACTATCTCTCTAGCAGAGAGATATATTCCCAATCCCTCGGAATTATCAGAGCATGTTCTACTATGTAGAACCATGCACCTGACACCACGCCATCTGCATAGAATTTGAAGATGCCTCTTCAACTCAATGTGTCTTTCTCGAATGTTGAAACATTATTCCAATCACTTCTGAGCATTTCATCTATTTTACGCATTTTTTATTTCTTCGTCAACCCTAAAAGTGAAGACTTCTTAGGAAGATGCTTTTTTTCCAGCATCTTTTTCACGCTATCTCTCATCATTTTAAAGTTTGAAGAGCTATACTATCGCGCGAAAAAGAGAGCCTTTTCAGCAGTTTTAAAGCTATGAAAACGTGAAAAGAGTTTACCACCCATCTCGTGTATCACTGTATCATTCGTGGATGAAGAGGCGGAAGAAGAATTTTTGCTTGATACGCAACGTCCAGGTTGTGAAAGATAGATATTGAATATACCTTTCCGAGTTTTGACGTTAAAAGAAAAAGAAATAGAAGAGCACATTTCCGAATTCCCACGATAAATGGATAGGTGTTGGGGAAATTGAGTATTGTTTCTTTCTTTCAGTTTGCTTTCTTCCTATAAAAGAAAAATTCGAGAGCCTTTACGATTTTTATCAAATCTTTTCGCTCAAGTTTTGTTTTTACGACTTTCAATATTATTTTTTTATTTGTATTAATGAAATTAATGAAACATTGAAATCCTTTCAAATACCTAAGTTTTTGTACGAAAAGTAGGTTACGAGAAACTTTCAGAGCTGCTAACGAATTTTTGAATAACAAACCTTTCGTCTTGCCATTGAAAGATTATTAAAAGACTGCTGAGCTGCATATATATTTTATGTACGCTATATTTTCTTTCATCTTACAAAAAGTTCTTTTCTGCAGAGAGGATGCAGAACTGAATAAATAGTTTAGCATTTTACTTTTGGAATTCCTAGTTTCGTTAAGAATGCAAGTTTGCAATTTTGCTGAGACGTTCTAAAGAGAATGCATAAGCTAGTGATATCATTGGAAATTCCCTCTTTATATAAGATGAAGAAAAAAAAAAAGAACGTAGACATAATCTGAGCAGATATCTTTGTTTTTAAATTATTATTAAAAACTGTCATCAGCCTTTTAGTATTTTAAAAAACATGCCTAATGGAGTTAAATTTCGACTCTTGTCTTTCATTCTCCTCTTTTCTGCCACACAGGTCTAACGTGCTACACTTGCGTCAACGTCAGCGATAACCAGGTATCGACAAGTCTACTAAACAGTACTTAAGAGTACCTAATGCCTTTATCGTGCCTCGACCAGACAACTTTCCACTTTTAGAACCATTCTCTCTTTTCTACACAAAAACACATACAACCTCACTCTTTCATTTACCCTTCAGTCCAGTACTCTTTGTCTTTTTCCGCCACTATTCAACATCCAGAAATACATTTTAGACGAAGCACGTCTTTCACTTGTATACATTAGACACTTCATAGCCAATTTAAACAGATATTCTTGAATTTTCTGATGCAATATTGAAATATCTCTATACCCATACAATCCTTCAGTAGTGCAAGCTGCACATAGTTACACAAAAAACAGATAGACAGACAATAAAATAGTAGCAGTAGAAATAGGCAGTAGTACAGGCCCCTGCATGGTCAGACAAAAAACAGGGAGCCAGAGAATCGAGCAGTAGTACAGGCCCCTGCATGGACAGACAGAAAACAGGGAGCCAGAGAAACAGGCAGTAGTATAAGCCCCTGCATAGCAAGACAAAAAACAGGCAGCCAGAGAATCGAGTAGTAGTACAGGCCCGCACATAGCCAGATAAAAAACAGTGATAGAAAAATTAAAAAATAAGAGGAGATTTTCAGTAATAGAGATGAACATTTGGTGATACAAGATTTTAGTAATACAAGCCCGCGCATAGTCAGAAAATGAGTGCAAATTAATAATTTTAGTACTAAAGATCAATGTTAGGACAATTAATTCTTATTTATGAACTTCACATATTTTTTCGGCTGTACTATTTACTAAATATGAGTAAAATATGTTTTGTCACTAGATTCTCTTTCTTCTTAGTTTTTCCTAATATTTCTTCTTTCTTGTAATCTGCTTGTCAAAATGTCTTGCAAAATTTATTACTAACTGTTATCTATTCTTCTAACAGATGTGCAACGAGTGGGCGATAGACACCCCATGTCCGGCGGGTGGCAGGGATTTCTGCCGATCTCTGCACATCCTGGATAGCCACGGAAAGAGCGTCTTGGTAAGCATCTTTTTTTTCTTCCTGTGCCACTTGACCTCTCACTTATAATTCTCTATATGTAGGAAAAATTAGGCACCCTAAAGAGAGGCTATTCGATTCATTTTTGCTTTAAGATGAACTTTTTGAAATCACATTTCATGTGTTGAAATTTGAATTCACAAATTAGTCAAACAATTAATCAAATTTAGAAGGCATTATCTCAATTCCCGGGTGATTATTATTTACTCGAATGCAAATTATCTATGAGGTGGGTAGGATGCAATGAAAGTGACCAAACCAGCTTCACCCAAAGTAATTAAGATTGTTTTCAAAACATCGCAAACTCAAAACTTTAGATCCTCAGTGGAATAACGTTTATATGTTACGCAAAATGGATGGCCTCGATAAGTAACTTAGGGATTATTTCACTCGAAGTTTCAACGATAAATCACTCTTATTCGTGACTCCCTTGGAAACTTTGTTATACGCTCTGGATTTCTTAGAATGGAATAATTAATGTGGGTGGGCGAGATGCGGGTATTGTCCCGCAAAAAATAAATTTCCAATAGCGATCTACTTTCTGAACATAAAATCTGACATAAGCCAACAAGGTTTACATCGACATCCATCTTTTGTGTTTCAATTTCATATCATCAAACATTTTATTACATTATGATAGAATGTAGAAGGAATTCTTTGAATTTTAACATCGTATTACTACTAATGCATTTTAAATCGACGTTTCTGGATTCGAAACGATTCTAATTTATAGCATTGCACTCTCACGAGATTTTAATTTGCAAGTTTGTTTAAAATCGAGAATTAAATCATTTATAATTTGAAAGATAAGGATCTGAGAATCACCTTAACATAAACTAAGCATTTAAATATCCAAAGTAAATTAAATGATTTTTCTTTTGTTGAACAGGTAAGCAAAAGTTGCGCGAGTAGTGCAGAGTGCGGCCCAGCATCCGTTGGATGTATCCCAGTGGACACACAGAGGGTACGAAATATCGAATTTTGCGTGATCGCAGGATCCTACGATATATGGTCCAGTGTGAATAAATTCGGTTATTTCGTTCCAGATTTGCATCAGCTGTTGTGACCTGAGTTACTGCAACGTGGAGTCACCCACAAACGCGACCAATGCTATCTTCTCACGTAAGCGACGCACGAAATCGAAGGCCAAGCGGAAGCGACCTGGCAAGAACGGGGTCCAGTGTCCCAGTAGATTTTCCAGCTACTTTCTCTGGCTCATCGCGACTCTCATATATGCATATCATTGCTGAAGAAGCAAACCGAGAATGGATGGAATAGAGGATTCATTAGAAGGAATCATGACAGCTGAGACTTTATCTCTCCAGTTTATTGCAGCCGTTCAACCCTAAAGTGGAACCCAATTGAACGCCTCAGAACTTTATATATTAAATTTAAAATAATACCCGCACTATTAAAATGGGCCTTGCACCTTTAATGACCGTGCCATTTGCCTTATACGGGGTGCTCCTCAATCGTTTCACTATATAACTCTATTTCTCTCTAATTAGACTTAAAAACATCACTAATCAGAATAGGTGTGTGAAATCTTTCTCAATCCAAAGAGCTCTAAGCTGAACTAATAAACAATTCTTCGTAAATATTTTTATAATATTCTTTGTCTACTTTTTATACAAATGCGAGGAGAGCAAATGTAATTTTAGTTTCAGTTAATTATTTTTTTTGCTTTCTTGTCAAGAGACGAATTCTTCCAATTTATACAAAAATCTGAATACAAAAATACTCAATTGGCGTTATAAATTCTGGTATTGCAATCGTATAATTTAATTTTAATCAGATTCTAATTAGAAACAGTTTCCAGATATAGGATCAGTACTTTTTCCTCTTTCGAGGCAAACACACTTGCGAAAGTGCCCTAGATCTTCATTTTTGCAATATTCTCGGAAATAGCTTCTCTTTA
Organism: Synergus laeviventris; assembly: GCA_032275145.1. Classification (NCBI taxonomy): domain Eukaryota; kingdom Metazoa; phylum Arthropoda; class Insecta; order Hymenoptera; family Cynipidae; genus Synergus; species Synergus laeviventris. The sequence goes on along the minus strand of JAUESI010000003.1, from coordinate 11,781,853 downwards.
CGAAGCAAATATAAAAAAAATTCTCTCCTGACGAATCGTAAAAAGATTGAGCTAAAGGAGTGTTAAAACGGCTTGAATGTCGAGTAAATTTCCTTGCTACAAGATCCTTTTACTTCTTTGAAAGTACGATTTTGTCATTGCTATATCTTTTTAAGCAAAGAAGAAAGTAATAGCTAGCCGCGCAGAGCGAACACCCCGTATACACTATAATGTGCAATGTCTTCATAAAACTGAGCGTTGCATGCGGGTCGCCCCATAAACTTACACAAAAGCTTAGATATAAGTAGACGAATTTCGAATCGACCCTAAAATCTCGGCAGGCGTTCAATTTCGTTCGACCGTCGGACGTGCTCTACTCTCCCAAGACAGAGATGAAGGGGAAGAATTTTCTAATCCAGAATTTCATGAGGGTCTCAATTCAATGTCCTTTTATCAGATAAAATAATCTCCGACAACTCTCAAGATCTAGAGAATCTACTAGGCCACTTTTAGATTGCCAAGGCACTCAAAATTGTATAGATAATTTTTTATTAACTGAGTTTAAGCAGGTAATTAAATTATTAATTAATAATTTATGTAGACATTAGCATGAAAACAAAAGACGAACTAACGTTTTGGGAGAATTAAAATTGTATATTTCATCGATTAGATGGATTTTTCCTATTCATTTCTGAATTTGAGATGCGAATGAATAGAATTTTATTGATGTGATACTTAATTAATTATCTGGAAATTATAGAATAAAAGAAATTCGAAAGCTGTAAATTCCAAATGGAATTTCTAAATGTTTGAAACTCATTGTACCATACTGTACATTAAATTAGAGGCGGAGACTGTCTCATGAATATGTGCTTCTTTTTAAAAAAATACTAAAAAAATATCGTAAAATAAAAGTAAAAGAATAATCCTGCACTTAAAAATTTACTCTACCATAAGATTAAGATTTCACGTCTTTCAGACGTTTACTTACTTTTCTAAATAAATTTAATAGTATTGACATGAGTCATTAAATATTTTCGGCCTCTATTATGGTTTCAATTCTACAATATAATCTTAATATAATAAAATTCTATAAATGCGCATTGAGAGTGAGAGATATGCCGGCAAAAAAAGTTTGACTTTCAAAAAAGTCGAATGAACAAGGAATTGTTTTCTTCTCTTAGAATTGTAGTTGCTATAATGCCTTGTTAGAGGAATCGTTTAGGAAAAATTTGATCGAGAAGACTCGTCGTTCTTGTAAAAAAAATAGGATTGGGTACCTGGTTAAAGAAGTAACGACCGCAATCTTTTCGAAAAATGGGAAAATATCTTAAAAAATACAAAATCAGAAAAAGAAAAGAAGATGGCTCGTTTTCGAGGCCTGAAATGTACATTGAAAAAAGGGGAAAATACGAAATCAATTAAAGAATAGGAATTTCCAGTTTCATTTGTAAGGATTACGAATCATACTTTAAATTGATGATAGAAATGTAACGATAAATCACACGCAGAGAAAAAAATTTACGAGAATAATTCCGATGTGCGCCGAATGAAAAAGAAATAAAGATATTATATATATAATATATATATATGTATTACATTGGGCCATAACTTGTGAGACTTTAGAGCGACATTTTCCATATAAAGAGATTTCAAGTATCGATAAACCAAAACGACGCGAACCTAAAAGCTATTTACATTATACCTACTGAATTGCCTACTACAGACTACTATTGCTATTATGATTATTACTATGATATATATTATGGCATAGACACTATACATTGTTCAGGCGTAATGCTAAACACTGTTGGTAATTAAATAAAAAGAAAATTATACTTGTCATGTTCTTGCTCATTCCTATTTTATGCCAAATCCAAGTCGTCATAAGGCTCAGGTACAATACTCGTATTTAAAAATTTTTTTCTGAGTTTTATTAATTTTGGTGAATTATTATATTATTTATAAACGATCAGTAATTGATAACTTATTTATCCTCGTATTTAATAGCTTTTCCGTTACCTCGGTGCAGCGCAGGTTGCAGTAACCTGTAATACCTGAGCTACATTATCTACTGTTATCCACTACCGTCTACCAGTCACTAAATTTTCTTTTTATTATTTATTTGATCTATTCCGCTTAAAACTTGCAATATTTTAATTAAACACTTTTGCTAATTTAATTTTCGACAGTTATTAATTATTAAAAGTAATTTGGAAATAAGTAATTAATATAATTAACCCGAAAACTGCCAAAGATATCTTTGATTAATCTCATTAAATAGTTCTACATTTGTCCACTAGGAGTCATCGCAAGCTGCGCATGCGCATCAGTAAAATCTATACATATTAAAATGGAGGAAGAGAATCACGTCCTAGAAAATCAAGAAGCTATGAAGGATGAAAATGATGAAAAATATGAAAAAAGTAAAAGGTAAGTGACTTAATTTTTATTTCTCATTGACCTGAAGTCCTAAGTTTCCAATATTATCAGTCCCTCTGAAATTTATGTTGTGATCATTGACGTTTGAAAACCGGCACAGTAGACACGACAAAGCACAACACCCTGTTCACTTGATTCACTTTTATAACTTATTATCAATATATCACATTGCTGCAGTCTTGCATGTATCAATTTTTAGAACTTGCTTGATAATGAAATCTTCATTTATTTTAAAAATTCGCAGCCTTGCTTGGTTATACTTAACAATTCTATAATGGATGAGTCGTGATTTTGGAGTAATGCATGGTGATTCATCATTATGAAAATGACATAAAGTAAATGCATTTACATTTAATTCCCATTTCGAAATGTTCAGGATTTCATTTACAAGGCTAAATTCCAAATTCTTTCTTTATTACAGAACTGGTTTGATTTTATCTGTTGGGCGTCCCTTACAAATTTTTTTCAAAGAATCGTACTCATTTTTGTTTTAGTTCTATTTAAATAATTTTTGGTATTTTTTTGGTATTAAAAACCAGAATTATTTTTTTTTGTCTGAGCATATTTAGTTTTCGAACATTTATCAAAACTTATTTTAAAGCTGCCGCTTGCTACATTTAAATGATTGAAGCCGTAAAATATAATTTTTATTCTTTACTTTCAGTGCTAAAAAGCGCAATCGCAAGAAGAAAACACAGACAGCAAATTCTTCAGGAGAAGATCAGGAATCTGGAAGCCGGGAAGACATAATTCCAAACCCTTGCAATGTTTCAATTAAAGAAATCCAGATGGCAATGGATGCTTTCAATCTGCAACAAAAACCTGCCAAAACTCAAGAAGAAGCTTTGCAAAAGCCTTATCAATTTTGGAGCACACAGCCTGTACCAAAAATGGGTACGTCAAATTTATTCATAAATATCTTAACGCCAAAGATCATTATTAAAACCTAATAACCGATAATAATCTACTTTCACAGAGGAAAAAATTTTTTGTAATGAACCAATCGAAGCTGATAAAACGTCCATTCGAGCAGAGCCTTACTCTCTACCAGCGGGTTTCCAATGGGATACGTTAAATCTGGATGACCCATTAGTTTTGGCAGAATTGTATGCATTATTGTCAGAAAATTACGTTGAAGATGACGATGCAATGTTCAGGTTCGATTACCCACCGGATTTTTTGAAATGGTTAGTAAATTACAAATACTTCATAGACACACACTTCGAAACTAAAAATTCTAAAACTATATCTCATACTTGTACAAATTTCAGGGCACTGCAACCTCCTGGTTGGTGCAAAGAATGGCACTGCGGTGTTCGTGTGAGTAAAAGTACTCGACTCGTAGGATTTATTTCTGCAATTCCTGCCAATCTGCGAGTATACGACAGGTAATTTTGACTTTATAATAAATCATAACTTCAGATTTTCTGTGATCGACAATTTAGATTTCAGAACAGTGTAGTTTATTCAGTATGTAAATAAAATAAAAATTGAATTTGCAGCACTCAGAAAATGGTAGAGATCAACTTCCTTTGTGTGCACAAGAAGTTGAGGTCGAAAAGAATGGCCCCTGTTTTAATTCGTGAAATCACGAGGAGGGTAAATCTCCAAGGGATCTTCCAGGCAGTTTACACCGCTGGCGTTGTACTGCCCAAACCCATTGCCACTTGCAGGTAAGATTAATTTTAAAAAAGAATAAAGAGCTCATTTAATTAGAGAAATGAGATAATAGTTCTTTAATTTCTTTCTCTTTTTATGTACAGGTATTGGCATCGCTCTCTAAATCCAAAGAAACTAATCGAGATCAATTTCTCCCATCTTTCTCGCAATATGACGATGCAAAGAACTTTGAAGTTGTACAAACTGCCAGAGAATCCGAAAGTTCCAGGATTCAGAAAACTAGTTCACACGGATGTTCCCCAAGCTCACAAAATTCTATGTGACGTAGGTTCGATCAGTTTGAAATAGTTTAGAGCTGTTTTATTTATTAATCAACTCTTTTAGAGAATCTTTTTTACTAATACTTCGAGCAAGATAGATATATTAATATTTTTAATTATTAACTATAATTTCAAGGTTTAATTGAACTCTATTATTTTTTTCTAGTACCTTGAAAAGTTTGAACTATCTCCGGTTTTCTCCGAGGACGAATTCCGACACTGGTTCCTTCCACAAAACGGAATCATCAACAGTTTTGTGGTGGAAAATGACAACAAGATAACTGATATGGTCAGTTATTACACCCTTCCGAGTTCTGTGATGCATCATCAGACTCACAAAACTTTGAAAGCGGCATACAGTTTCTACAACGTGTCAACTATTACACCCTGGATTGATCTCATGACTGATGCTTTGATTTCTGCACGTAATGTAAGTTCAAAATATTATTCTTTTGAATAATTAAACCGAATGGGAGAAGAATACCCTATTCTACCTATCTGATGCTTTTGATATTAATTACTAAAAATATTTATTTTCAGTTGGGTTTCGACGTCTTTAATTCCTTGGACCTAATGGAAAACAAGGAGTTCCTTGAACCCCTGAAATTCGGAATCGGTGACGGTAATCTACAATATTATCTGTACAATTGGCGCTGCCCAAGCATGCCACCTGGAAAAATTGGCCTGGTCCTCCAGTAGAATGTCCACGTTGTCTAAGATTCTTAGGAAGTGTAATACGCGTGAGTAAGATGGAAAGAAAAATCGAATGAAAACTGAAAATGAAATAAACACGCAAAGAAACCTCGACCAGGAGTCGAAGAAACAGGGTGAGTATTACCCGATATTTTTTGATTAGGATTTTCCCGCGAGTAAATTTCGCGTTTGAGGATTCGGCGGAAAGAAGACGAATCTTTTTTGTGAAGCTACTTCTTCGTTATTCCGGCTCACTTTTGTCCAACAGTCAGATTGTGCACACTTCGTGTAAAAGTGTATACTGTATATTATATTATACACATAGACACTCCCATGCATATATAAATAAGCATTGTAGATAAGTACGTTAATAGAACTTTACGAAATTTGCACGGAACCTCGATAGGTTTTCTTTTAAAACTAGATCGCTTCGTGTTTTACAAAAACATGAGTTTCGTAATTGTGAGGGACGAAATTATTGCCCTATTGTTTTATTGGATTTTTGGACGGTTTTCCTTTACACTTTCTGGCAATGGTAGGTGAAAGGAATTAACGCCTAAAAATTTGTGAGAGAAGGTCGTTGAATAAATGAAGATTCATTAAATATTTGCGTGTTCTTGCTTTTCCCGATTTCCTTCCTTTAATGAGAAGCAGCGATTTCCAGGTTTTTAAATCAAACGAGATTATTAATTAAAATGTTCCGAACATTCAGTCTTAGCATTATAGTGTTAAGACAACTAAAACAATTTTGTAATTCCTTTTCTGGACACGTTAATCGAATCGTTTGGAAGATTCCTTTTTGAAACCACCGCGTGGCAATTAGTGTCACTTGTATAGTAAGGATACCTCGTTCTTTATTTATGGATGTGGCTTGCGATAAACGCTCGTCACTGAACTCACGCGAGATAGGGAAGGTCTCTCCGATAAAAAAAATGAAACAAGTGTTGAAAGATTAAAAAATAAACAAATACCATTTTACCTTCTGTTTTCTAACCAAGGATTTATGATCGGTTATTATTTTCTTATTAATTGGATTGTAAATAAAGCTGTCAATCTACAAACTATAAGTCTTTAAAATCGATTATTTTCGTTTCAAGATAGTAGAAAAAAAATTTCGAATTTTTTATACTAGCCGGCTAGTATTCAATAAATTAAGATAATTTTTTTTCTTTCACAATATTTTTATCTGATTAATTTTGTTTATACATTTGGTAGAGTTTCTGTTAAAAATTTTCCTTAATAAATATTTCTTTGTAGCATGTCTCATGTCAGTTTTTTAGGTCGAGGTTGAAAACTAGAAGTGTCCAGATTTTAAGATCTTAAATATTTGATCTGCACTCGTACGTACTTCAAGACTTATGAAGTTTCTAAATATCAGAATGAGAGTACATTGGGAGTGTATTTCCTCTAATTAAAAAAAAAGCCTTATTACTTTTAAAATCATATAGTAAAGTGTCTTGCATAACTTCGTGATATATTATATGAAACAAAACTCTGATCGTGATCTTTAAGCTGACAATCATTACGTAGCATGTCTTATGCATTTCCGGTTTTGTCAACACTCGATTTGCGGATATTTACCTTTCTAGAGTATATTGTTATTAAGAAAAAGAAAACTTTAGTTTCTTTTCTTTTCCGGTGTGGCAACATCCAGATAAAGGACACAGTACAGATTTTTAATATTTTAATGAAAAATTGTAATACAATTATTTCTAAGATTTGAGCTACCAGCCTGAGGAATAATTTGAATTTTTCAAAAGTTTTAATAGCTGTAAATTATATAGAATCGTTTTATTAATGAACCTGTAGAATGTGGTCAAAGGAAATAGATTCCCCTTTGAAAAGGCGCACGTTCGCCCTTGAAAACCCTGAAATGCCTAATAGGGGCCTTATAACGACGTGCATTTAATGCCGGTGTAAACCAGCTTAAGCCAAGTTTACTCGCGTGTTTATCTTGTATTACTAGCTGGGAAATTGGCATTGAAGATGAAAGCCCTTGCCTCTGGATTTGACGAGACAGTCGTCGGTATAGTCTCAAGATCAAGACCGAAGTTTCCTTGGGCTTATTTTTATGTTATCTCACAAGATAAATTATAAGCGAAGATTTAATTTAGAAAAAAAATGATTTTAAGAGTACATATACTTAATAAATTTAAGAGGGTGTAAACTATTTTTCTTTAATCCAAATACTTTTTTCTAGTCAAACACTATTAATTTTTTGTTTTTGTTTGAAGCTGCTTGCAAAGTTATTCGTGAAAGAACTTCAGTAAAAGAACTACATATAGTACTTTAAATTATCAGTTCACCTAGTTTAATATTATCATTTCTCTAAATTATTTAAATTAGCGACGATTAAAACTTCTGTAAAGTAAAGAGCTGACAAAAAGTATCTATTATAAGAGGATTCATAATTTAATTATATGTCTACAAATAGTTCTGTTAGCATCCAAACCGGAAAATAAATCGAAGATAGCAGCAGTGAATACATCTTTTTGAGAATCTCATTTAATTTCTGATAACAAAACATCCTTAGTTTTATTTTTTCTTCCTAAATTGATGCAAACCTTTTTTATGTAACAGATCAAAAATTGTGATCAGAGTTGTCTACAAAATTTAGTTAGACATTTGTAGATTCTGCGCTATTTTCGCCGAGCTAAAACATGTTAAATTTGTAATAGTGGACTGCTTTGCAAGCTAATAATACGTAGTTAACTGCACTTTGTGCTTTTTATCAGTAACATACATGAATGAAGCCTTCGACTCGAGAAGCCTTCGTTTTCGCAGGAATCCTCAATGTGCCTCAGTTCCAGCATGGACCCTCATCAGCTACTGCGCCTCAAAGATGATCTTGAAATCGCTGATGGTCAACTTTTTCGAAAAAAGCGGAAGCGTCTTTTATTTAAACAATCCACGGAGCTAGATAACAAGAACGTTACGGAATAAGAACGTAGGTGGGGATTGTCACGAAGAGGAATAAATACAAGCTTCAAATCAACTGGAATTCAGTTGCACGCCTAGTACTATCGCTGTTACTCCGACCCGCGAAAAATCTTTGATCTTAAAACAAAAAAAAGAATAAATCTTGAAGTGTTGAGAGAAAACTTGACTAGTTTCGTCAGGAATTTATAATCTCGCCAATGTGGGTGTTAAGCCAATGTATAGCTGTTTTTAAAACCCAAGTAGGGTCTAGATAAAAATTTGGTGAAGTATCAGTAAGTTGAAAAAAATCTTGCACACTTGCAAGTTTATCTTTATGTTTCATGTTTATAGTGGCCTTCACCATGTTTTACTGATTAAATAGCTGATAAACACTAAATGAAGGACTTAAGTAATGATTATCGAGAATAGTATTTGTAAGAAATGTTTAATATGTTTTTGGTTTTCAACACGTTCTTTCTTGCTGCATAGTGGAAAAAGTTTATCTAAATATGTCTATAATCCAATCAAAATAATTTCTTATCGAATATTTAATTATTAATTACTCATTAATAATTCATGATAGTTTATTATTCATTAACTTTAAATATAAATGAAAGCTAGAAAACATTACTGGAGAACTTTCCACAGGAAATCAATCAATTTAAAATTATCTTTCCCAAGAAATCTACCACCATCTCATGAAGGATCGACCGAATCAACGTGATGTTCAAAGCATGGTCCCTCCTGATAATCTGGATTTCCACAAACGTTCTAGGATCTAAATTCTTTAGGTTTGCATTTGGTCACAGAAAAATCTCATTTTCAAAAAATTATACTTGAAAGATTCTCTTTAAAAATCGATTTCTAGTTTTTGGCAAACTACAACACAAAATATCATCGAGGATGATTTCGATGTTTATTGGAATGTTCCTACTTTCATGTGTCACAGATATGGCATAAATTTCGAAGAAGTGTCCTCTGTTTTTAACATTCGACAAAATGCTCAGGATCAATTTCGGGGGGACGAAATCTTCATTCTCTACGATCCTGGATATTTTCCAGCTTTAATCAAAGACGAAAATGGTATATCATGTTTTTTAATTCTATAAATCAAATAAAATGCAAACTCGAAAATTCATTTCTTTTATTCTTCAATAAAAGAAACTGAAATTGGACTGGAGGCAGAATTTATTCAATTGGGAAAAGATTTTGCTAAGAACAGGAATGTTTATGTATCAAGCAGTTTGAACTGAATACATTTTTATACTGCCTTTTGTATTCAGGTGATGTCATGAAAAGGAATGGAGGTGTACCTCAAGAGGGTAATTTGACCCTACACCTTCAGCTTTTCAAGGATCACGTTCACGAGCAAGTGGCCAACGAATCTTTTCGGGGAATAGCTGTAATCGATTTTGAAAGTTGGAGGCCCATATTTCGACAGAATTGGGCTTCGCTGAATCGATACCGTGAGCTTTCGGTGGAAATTGAACGAGAAAACCACCCCTTCTGGAGTAACAATGCCATAAAAAATGAAGCTGTGAAAAATTTTGAATCTCATGCCAGAATATTTATGGAGGAAACTTTGAAACTCGCCAAGTCTCTCAGGCCTTTTGCCAACTGGGGCTATTATGCTTACCCATATTGCTTTAACTTGACACCGAATCAGCCCTATCCCAAGTGTGACCCAAAAATATACGAAGAAAATAATAGGTATAAATGAGTTTTTCAATATTCGCATACTTCATAACTTCCGTCTAGTTTAATGCTTAACTCAAATTAATTAGAAAAACATAAGAGAATTTATTTAGAGATATTAATTAAAAATAAATGATGTAATTCAATTAGATGAGTTGCTTCACCAAATGTAGTAGAAATTGTATTAAATTCGTTCGCTTAAACTCTGACCTTATCTTTAATAACAGCTTTACACATTCTAGACATTCATAGTGGTTTAATTACGTTAATTGCTTTCATTCAGAGCCTTTCATTCTCTCAGGAGATAGTAGAATAATTCTAATTCATTGATCTTGACTTTCTTTAAAAACAGAATTTAATTCAGGGCATATCTTAATATTGGTTAATAATGATGATAAAAGGACAGTTTGTAATTTATTATCGCTGATTTATATGGAAAATATGAAGCTTGAGTAGATAATCTCGGAAAATATTCTCTCTCAGAAGAAATGCTTTCAAGTTTCGCAATTTATAAATTGAAATTATAGTTGATTAAAAGTCAACGACTTTTTTATAACAGTTTATTAATTATCTTATAACCGAATTTAAATAAACAATTATTTTTTGCAGAATCTCTTGGCTCTTTTCATCTCAGAGGGTACTTTTTCCTTCTGTTTATTTGAGAAGGAATTTAGACGAAGGGGAAAGAGTAGGACTTATAAAGGGACGAGTTGTGGAGGCTGTTCGACTTGCAAGAAGAACGAGTCCTAGACGAAAAGTTATGCCGTATTTGTGGTACAAATACCAGGATTCGACCGACAGCTTCCTCAGCAAAGTTAGTTCATTTATTATTTATTTAGATTTATAGAGAGAGACTTATCCATTTTTCAAATAATAAATATTTCCTAAAGGGGTGAAAATAGGGCACCGTGATATCGATTTACATTTATTATACATCACGTTATTAAATTGAGGTCACGCCCGATCGTTTTGTGTAAACACCGATTGACGCAAAATGGTGTTTAGTGCCAATTTAACGGGGCAAAAATGATGTTCGCAGAAGGACGTGGAGGACGGAATTGAGGAGATCGTCAATCGAGGATCGGACGGTCTCGTAATTTGGGGCAGTTCGAACGATCTTAATAACAAGGCCAAGTGCCAGGAGCTGAAGGACTACCTGAACAATGTCCTGGGACCAGCAGTCGTCAACATCAAAGAATACAGAAGGCACCCAGACTTAATCGCAACCAATTACGACTATTAGAGAATTAGAATCTACCAATCCAGATCCTGGAACTATCAGTCATTCTGAATCCGGAAGTGACATTCGCACTCAGACAAATTAATTTTCATGCTAGGCAAAAAATTGCAGACCCTAGAATTATGTAATGGGTAATTACTTACTCTGCTTCTGATCTAATTTCTCCATATAAAAAAAGGGATTGAAATGAAAGGATATTGCGGGTGGGCCCGAAAGGAAAAGTCGCAAAATTATTATTACTCATCGCGAGTAACGAGTCCCCTTGCTTTTATTAAGAGAGAGACACCGCGAAACCAGTTTCCGTAATAACATCAGGCACGGTACCCAGCGTACTGAAAACGAGTTTTGGAATGTCACGTCCAATCTTAACGAGGTTGTGAAAGACATGAGGTCATTCATCGGGACCACAACACAGTTGGGTCTGAAAAGTCGCGACCGATGCTCCTGTAGAGAAGATGATCTCTTTTACAGTATTTCTTTATTTTTAATTTTAGTCAGATGACCAAAGAGAACCTACGATGTAAAGATGTGAAGTCATTATTTGTTTATTAGTTGAAAGTTTATTATTTTTTTACCAATCGACAGATGTACTTTAAAAATTCTTGACAAAAATATATTTATAGTAGAAAATATTTGTTATAATTCCTGACAGTTAAAACAAGCTAATATGGGTTTTCTTTATTGTATATCAGTATTATTATCGATAACAAAATAAGAGACCATTACTGGAGGTTTTGCGATCCATCATTGACCGTTATAAAGAACTCAAAAGGGTCTCTTCGGAACAAGAAATCAGATAGGAGTGCATATTCGAAGCCTGAATGGAGAACTTATAAGATTGCTGACAAGAAAACTTCGAGGGAGTCCAATTTTCTCATTCTCATTCTGCCCAGATTCTTAGTATTGATCAGAATTCGATCACGATTTTTGCTTAAGAATAGAAACTTATCTGATTGGCTTTTATTCTTCTTTTTACCTCCCTCGTCATCATCTCAATATAAGTTTTGTTCACCAAAATCTTAACGAAACCTTTTCTCGAAACATTATCTCCTCTCCCAGGGAGCAGAACAACGAAACCAATACCTTTAATTTCGACCCCATCTTCTCTTTAAGAACCACCTGAGCAAACATCTTCATTCAACAGATGAAAACCTCTTGGACGGAAAAGGGTGGAATAATTCAAAAGAGGAATGCTATTCGAAACTATACAAAAGACAAATCAATTTCTTTTAAAAATTGCCTTGTTGTGGATTTACATACAAAATGCTCGTATCTTGGATGGCTCCAACCGCATTTCCATATATCTACCAGATTTGCTTCTTCTCTGGGTGTTGGAAGCTGGATAAGTCCGAGGCTTATGACGAACGTACTTTAGCACTAGGACACGACAAGTTTTACTGGTTCGAGGTGTAAGGCCTTAGGCGATCTTACTTTTTACACTGCACGGTGGTAGGTAGGTAGTCAAAGATCTCCCCTCTCCCTCTTTTATCGCTCCTCTCTCTTTTTATCTCCTCTCTTTTATCATTACTTTTCTCTTTTTAACTTCACCTCTCTCCTTCCCATCTTTCTCTCTCGTCTACGTTCTATCCATGTAATGATGTCCTTCCACTAAGCTTTCATCTTTTTGCAGAAATTTTCCTCTCATGAACTTTTTCCCTTTCTTCCAAGTCGCGAGAATAGAACTCTAAAATACCCGAGTATTTGAAATCGCAGAATCAAAGGAACTGAAGAACAGGAATGATATTCCTGGTAGTACTTTTATTCTTTAGATCAGTTGTAAATTACATTTTTTATGAAACTGCAACAATTTACTGAGATAATAACTAGAATCCGAAATTATTGCCGTTTCCGGGAATTATCAATAAAGACTATTCTATAGTTTAGAGACCTGTCAATGGCCAGAAGGGTAGTGCTTTTGGCACCTGGAATAAGGGACTTAGAGTAAGACTTTTAAAAAATGATATAAGATTTCAAAAGCAAGATCAACCTAGAGTATTTTCGAGAAGATTCTCGAGAATATGCTCGTTCTCGAAAGAACATTCTCTCTTGAGAGAAGTAAGGTACCGAGAGAAGGAGGAGCAGCATCAGCGGCATGAGAAAGAGGTGGCGGAGAGGAATCGGTGAGAGGAGGTGGATCAGGATGAGGAGTTGGTGGAGTTGGAGGAGGAGAGAACGGAACACGAGAGATCGGCAGCACAGTTTCATGCTCAGCTCAACTCGGTTCAGCTCAGTCAGCTTGGTTCTACTCAGGCCCAGTCAGGCCCAGTCAGGCCCCGTTTGCTCTGAGCTCAGTACTCACAACTCAGTTGCCTACTGGCAGCCTGTGCTCCTAGCCACGCACCACGGGCCCAGGAGTTACGGGGTGAAGTTCGTCCAGTTAAACCGGTAACGGGCCTACGTACTCGGGTCCGTATGTAGTCTCCTCGGAGTACGCAGTACAGTAAGTAATACGCAGTTGGTACGATCGGCTGGAGAACAGGACGCCAACTGAGTGCCAAATGATGCTTAATATGGAAGCACCGCCGCAGTGATCAAGTTTAGTAAAGTCTTCAGCATTCACCGTTTAAGGATACCTTCACCAAGGGTCCAGAGGAAGATCAGAGGAAGGAAAAAATTGCGGCAGGTGTTGCTGCTGGAATAGGAGAACTGGACACCACAAGAGGTGAGTCCAACTTTTCCTTCCTCACAGCGGGAAGGACCACTTTGCTCGCTTATTACGTCCCAAGTGTGAGCCTGTCCGGCCCCTTGTTTTTCTTAAGTCGAGGACCATTCTGAGATCGTTATCGCCCCTTCGAGGTGATGCCAGGTCACGTGACTTTCGGACATTTCATGTGCTGATTTTCTTGGGGTTTTATCTGTATTTCTAACTGAGGAAGGCAGACAGTCGGATGAATAGGGAGGAAGTGAGAAAAAAGAGCGCGGAGGTTGCTCACAATAGAGTTAAAGATCCATCTTCATCTTAAGATTGGATTTTTTCCCTAAATCAACCTATTGTAAAGATAATTGAGGGTTCAAATGTGTGAAGAATATCAGCCAAATACAATTGGTTGGAATGATTCAATTTCTTCTTTTCTATAAAAAATATTATAGGAATACTTTGATCTTTTGATCATTTGAAAGTTTACAACAATTTCCATGAATTTTCCTGACACAGGTCTTGTTTTCCATGTCACTCTGACAGTTTAGATTATTTTTTCTGCTCTCTGGGTGTATTTTTCTTGCACCTTGTTGAGAAGGATGCAGATTGCAGATGCTCTTGGGCTTCAAGAGGGATCTTCCTAACTCTTCATTATGGTATCATGACATATAGGGACGAAAGTAGCATTGTCATGGTCCATCAGCTCGAGCACGCGCTCGAACCGTAGGAGGATGATAACGGTCTGTTGGTTGATCTTATATGTGAAAAAAGGAGAAAGGATTCGTGGAGAAATGGAAGGATCTCAAGCAAAGGAGAAATTAGTTTTTCCCTAGGTTTTCTGAGATCAATGGACAAAAGTGGTTGGTGGTGTGGAGGTCGATTTGACGTCGTAATCGCAGAGGCAGGCGGAGGTTGTGAGCGAACTATGTCGCGCAAAAAGCGCAATCTTAATTTTATTTCTGACGCTACTGATGTATCGCTGCAAAAAGGACTTCGATCGTCATAAATTATTGTCGCGATTCCACTTCGCGCTCCTGAAACAGGACCGCATTCAGATATCCCGTAGCTGAAGAGGTAGTTTATCTTCTGGAATCTGAAAGACTTGACGCCAGTTTCAGATAAGTAAGGCACTTTTTCCTTGAAACGGTTCAAAACTAATCTAGAAACTGCTATAGAAACTTGATGTTTTAGTTTTTCATTAGCTTCAATGTATACTCGGAGTTATAGAACAAGTAGGCAGTGGGACTGTTATTATGATTCTTCTAAAAATATCTACAATTTCATTCAAGGCTCTTTTCGAAAATAGTGAGTTAGTACGAAATGAATGACATTAAACACGAAATCTTACTTTCTGATTTCGTGGAAACTACTAATTTTATTCAAACACTCTGGAGGTCAATGTGCACCACCACAACATCTGCAACTTTCACCGAGTATTGAGTTTTAAAACTGTTATTTAATATTTCTTCGAGAAATCAGGATACTCAAAGTTAAATTACACTAAGAGTTGACTTTAAAGAAGAATTAACAACTTTAGGATGGACAAGGTTTCATTATTATCCATTCAAAAAATGGTTCTAAAAATCTATAAAGCTGGTGGACAATTTTTCAGAAGTATATTGTTAATTGAACAATTCTGAATTAATTCTACAATTTTCTTTAAAATTGGAAGCTTTAATAGTGCAACAGCGAAGAATGGTGACCATCACGGTAACTGAAAACTTGCAGATCCTTCAACGTGCTCAGACATTTTCTCACCCCTGATCCTCTTTCTCCCTCGTTTTCTCCTTTTGTCTCAAGACTAAGAATTTTTATGTCGAGAAAAACAGCGCAGCCGAAACGAGTTTTTGGTCGCTGGAACGATCGATACATCGGGGCTTGACCGACGAGACCACCGCGGTTATTGTTGGATCCTGAAATTCGATCTGGCCCAGGGGCGCTCGCATTTTCGTGTACATACACTGATATAATATACTTCACAAATCCACATCGACGGACCAACATAGCCATTGAAGTCACTCCTGCGAGTCCTGCGGTGATTTTTCCGGACGGCGGAATACCGGTACCCCTCCCGAGGAACTAATAAGGGGCCCCGGGCTCGATGAGCAGAGCGCGAGGAAAAAAAAGAAGGTCCGAAAAAGGCGGAGGTAGAAGTCTGCGAGTAGGCGGGAAGAGGGAGGAAAAAAAGGGTTTGCCAACAGCACCGGAGGATGCCCCGAAAACACGCTGGACGTGTGGCGCCATCTCGGCTCCTTTTTTTTCCTCTCCTACCCTTTTCGGCGTCGCGCTGCTTTTGTTTCTTCGCCCATACTAATTCTTCGCAAGGGGGGCCAGCGCCGAATAATAGGGTGGGGAGCGCGCCACGCTGGGCCCATCCGAAGGCCCAAACAGGCCCCGTTCCCGTATACGGGGCATTTCATGTCAAATGACCCAACTTGAAACTCAAAATTTTTTTTTAGAGGTTCCAATCTAGAGAAGGGATTGTTCTATAAGGAGCAAAATGTAGGACCCTAAAATCCTTAAAAGTTTGGAGTTTCAATGGTTCTTAAAGTAATATAATAATAAAGTATCTTTTAAGAGAATTAAAGAAATTAAAAATACACATTTAACATGAATTGCCCCATATATAGTAGTGGGCCATTCGTGCATGTGGCCCCGTGGACCACATACCTGCAAAACGAATGCCCTGAAACGCTCTTAAAGGGAGGCACACCCAAGAACAGGTCGTTAAAATGTAATGACATTGTTGTTTTTAATGCTTGCCTCTTTAAAACGGCCCCCATCCTCTACCTCGTATCCTACAAATCCCTCCCCATCGCAACTCTTCCTCGATCCCTCCTTTTATTTTTGCTGTTGCAGCTACTACTTCTTCCCAGACAATGATGGTCCTGACGCGCACACATCAAAGATTAAATTGCTTCCAAAGTTTAGTGAATCACACTTTGGTCTTTTTTAGCTTTTAGGTGTTTTTTATCGATTCTGAAATTTACTCCACTTTTTTAAGTCTCTTATATTTATTCAGTAACGGGGAAGGAACCATCCACAAATTACGTAAGAGTTTTTAAATGAGGAGGTTTAAAAACCTTCCAAAACTCTAGTTAATTTAAAATTATCGAGGGGTAAATAACTTTTTAATTGTTCATTATCTCGGAATGTTAATCAAAAGCTTGTCTAAACATATGATAAATTAGGTGATAAAAAGCTTGACTCGTTATTAACTAAATAACTCAAAATTAAAAATTAAAATACCTACTAAAAACCACGGAAAGTCGATTCTTTTGAAGATGGCAATACTTTAGAAAAGTGGTCCAATTGATCTGAAGGAAAAAGACAAGAACACAAGTTCGATCTTTTTTAATTGGACTACCGTATCTGTGTCTTTTTCTACCTGTCTAGATCATTTTGCTTATTTTTCCAGTAGGAGAATCGAGCATCGGGTTCTACTCGAGTGTCCTGTCGACCTTCGCGCTTCTTTCGGCATTTCGAATGCTAATAATATTTCAGTGGACACTAAATTCTCGATAATACATAGGCTTAACCGATCGACGAATCGATAGATGAATCTGCCTTCGTGTTTTACTTTTATCTTTTTACTTTTATTTTTTACTTCTATTTTTTACTTTTATTTGTACCCTTTCAGTTAGATTTATATTTACATATTTTCATCCAGGTATTATTATATTCCTCTTTTTATTCATATTTTTATTCTTGATCTCTTTACTCACGCTTGCACCCTTTTTTCTTCCTCTCGAGTACTTAATATAATTACCACAAATGACGGCGATTACAGCCAAAAAAGATTCTGCTAAACGCCTGTTCCAAAACACGTATAAGGAAACGTACGAAATCGGATTGCATGCGAGGATCTCGAGCCCTTAAAAAATAATGAGCAGTGACCACTTTTGACATAATTTTTTCTCACGAAAAATCGCGTTCTACCATTATTTCATTTCACTTTCTTCTTTTATTATAAATACAGATTTGAGTTTCAAAAAAGCATTTTTACGCATAAAGATTTCTTGCTTTCATACATACAATGTTGTAAATGACCAATTATAATTTGAAAAATCAATCTTCTGTCCAAGAATATCGATGACAATCATTAAACACCATTTCCTGGTAAAATATTGCACAATATTCTTTTCAAATTCCAGTGAAAATTGCATAGGTCTTGAGTAAAGAGAATAAAGATAAAGAGTGACAAGTAAGTTTTCTAAATCTTTTTACTGTGTTAATGACATCAGTAAACTGAAATCTTAGCGCGCAATTTATTCAAGGTCAGATTAGTTTATAGGTTTTGCGGTAAGTCCATCAGAGAGATTTCTCAGAGATTGTCTGGTATCTCCATTGATGACGCAGGTCATTTGTATAATTAGGAACATACCTTCTTAGTATTTGCACAGGAGCAAACTACATCTATCTACCTGCCAAATAAAATAAATTTTGAATAAATAAATGCGATTCACACAAGGTTTTGAAATAATTTTACATATTTCATCTCTAGGTATAAATTTTTACATTTTTTGGCTACCAGCTTCTAAGGAGCTAATCTGCCTCTAGTATAATTTAATCCATGTTTTCCGCATTTCTCTCGCCTCTTACATTTTCCACTTTTAGTATCTTGACGTTTCTCTAAAACAAGCACGTTCATAAATCTCAAGGAGAGTTACACGAGAAATGTAGAGACTATGAGTGCGTACTACGTGTGTGCGTAAAACGAAGGTTGCTGAGCTTTGTCCGAGTATGGCATCGAGTCTCGATCTCTCGTGATCTTGGGAAGCCACTTTGCTCTTAGAGATCAGGTTTTCAGGCAACGTCTCTAGGAAACTTGTACAAAAACCTGTAAAAGTAAAATTAAATCGTAAATGAAGGCGAAAAATCGAATTTTATCAACAAATTCTCTCCATCTTTTATTGCTTTCCTTTCACCTTTACATATTAATCCAGTTTACTCATTCAAAGATTGTAATTAATAACAATAGAAAATAAATAACGATAAATAAATAAAAACAACTTCAAACAAGTTTCATACGATGAAATGATACGTTTTACACTTTTATGAACAAAAATGTTGAGAAGAAAAGAGAAATAATTTATTTCCAGGCTCTGTGGCTATGGCTATGACTGAACTCAATAGTAATTTATTATGGAATGGGTCTTAGGAAAATTCCTGACCAGAGAGGTGATCGGGGCCTCGGTTGCAGGCTGGAGAACGCTGGTACCAACATATATTTAATGTACGCGTGTTTGCGAGCATTTTCATTGGACGATCACTGCCACGCGATTCGCGCTCTCTTTTTTCTCCTTGCGGCGGTACATAGTATGTACACCATACTCTATCCATAGAGTTGAACACAATTTGAAATATCTTGAATTTTCTAAAATGAACCTTAATAATCCTCTATTTTTCTCGTTACAATCATTCTGATTTCTTCATCATTTTTCCCAGTTTAAAAATCAATAACTCATCCAGCTGATGATGTAAAAGAGTCCAAATTAGACGCATGGTATTTTAAGTGGTCTTAAAAAGCTTTAATAAAACTCTGAATAAATCACACTATGGCGGTTCATTCTACTTTGAATGGAATTTACCTAATGACCTAATGGAATTGATAGAATCTTTATGTAAATGAAAGCCGTAAAGATTTTATACAATGCAAGGAAATATCCAGCTCGGAACACACCCATTTATTTCAATTTACCTATAGTTTCTTCTTCACACTTTATTTTACATTGAAATCCAAATGTGGACATTTTCTCGCAATAGGACAGAATTTAGATAGTTCGATTTTGATGCTGTCATCCGTCGAATTTGGACTTGGGGATAAAATTAATCCCAAAAACGTGGAACTCGTTGGCGGGAAGGTCTCGTGGTCTCGTCGTGTTTAAAAGGCCGGGGCCTGGCACATAAGAGATCGAGATTGGGCCAGTGCATACGGGCGGGCGCCCTTTGTGGTGCCCTGCGGCTCCGGGGCGCGTCAAATTTGGTTGAAAATCAAATTAATCTCGCGGCTGGGTGCAGAGTCCTTTCGTACCTCGCTGTCCCTCACCTTCCTCCCAGAGACACGAGCAAATGGAAGGAACGGGACTGGCCGGAGGTCCGCGTCCGGCTCGCCCTCAACCAAAAGGCGAGAAGAGAAGGTGGCGCAGCAACAAAGAGGTTCGGACTTCTGCCTCTGCAACAGGGCCGTGCCTCTCAAACTCTCAAAAAATCAATTTTCAAACATTTATTTTCCATTAGTCTTATCCATTTTCAGAAAATCCATACAAAATTACGCCTTAGCCAATTTTTACACCATAATAAGTACATGATATCGAAAAGCTTACTTACATTTAATAATCGACCGATTTAAAATTGTATCTTATTTTATAAATTGTTTTTGGAAGCTGGGGAATAATAGCAGAAAATTGAAGACGAATTTTTGTAAAAATAATATAATTAGCATCTAGAGAGAATCTTTTTATTTTATTTTTATATAGAAGGAACACTCGAGCTGCATTCGAATTAGCCAAAGTGTGCAAAGCACACATCGGAAGTGCATTTGGAAGGGCTCTCGAAACAAGGTGATTCTGACAGTCTACAGCCCAGACGAACATGATAAAGAAGCCTCATCGCTCACTTTCACACTCCTCGTCAAATGCTTCGTGTGGGCTGCACTTTTTTTGTAGAGTGTGGATCTTATGAGTAGGTGTCGAGGGAAGTTAAAATTTTATGGTGTAATATAATACGTTCTTTTTAGTTAGATAGCTCGATTTTTCAGTGTCTATAATGAATAATCTCAGGTATACTCTCTCATAATAGAGGATCATGAAAAAGAGCTTTCAGTTTAATGGAATGAGAGGAATATATCTGGACCAACGCCTGCGTCCCTGATGCGCTCTATTCGGTCATTCAAGTCTCCGCTCTAAGGAATGAGATAAGCACAAGACTCGGACCATATATCCCCCCCCCTCCCATTTACACCCACATCCACATTCATCCTTTCTGGCAGATGCCAACAGCGCGTTTCATCAGGAACATCAGGAATCACCCGCCTCATGTTCTCGAATCGGCGTCTCCCTATCAGGCTCATCTCCAGGAATCACGGCTACAAAGCGTCGAAGAAACCTGCATCACTGAATCTCGTTGTGAAGAAGTTTAGTTCGGGAAACAAAAGGGACAGAAAAAAATAAAGCAGCGAATACGAGCGGCAAAAAGTCAGCAGAAAGGGAGGTCGCGAGAGAGGAAGGCGGCAAAAAATTGGTAGCACACCACACAGGCGCCTCCTTGCAAGTCCGTACTCACTGTACACGAGTATGTCTCTCTGATTCTCTCTTCTTTCACTTTTTTTTGCTTTTTCCTTTTTTATCCCTCTCTTCCTCTCTTCCTCCCCTACACACGCCCCGTACATGTCCGTTACCACCTTCGTTACCCGAGATACACACCCCAGGTGCCCCATCCTCGATTCTTGGAACTCGAAATAAGAAACGGAAGATCGGAGATCCCGCGCGTGAATAAAGAGAGGAACGCCTCGAGTGGAAGGAGAACGAAAGAAAAAAAAGTTGGGGAAGGAATGAAAGGGATGAGGATTTATATAGGAAGGGAGATAAATGTGAAAGGAGGGAAAGAGATAGATGTAGATTTAGAAGAGGAGATAATGGAAGAAAGAGGGTTAAACAGAAAGATTGTTAAATAGAATGATTGTTAAAAGGCGGATGAAGGGTTAAGGGCGATCGAAAAAAGGGTGAAGAACTTGAAATACATTATAAAAGAGAGAAAAGTCGATCTTCTTCTGGAAATACCAAAGACCAATTGTCTGCCCTATCCGGGCAAGGGATCGGAACGAGATTCTTTCTGCCAGGAATTCACCTCGGCCAAGCATCGCGGATCACGTCGAGGATGACGAGACGACGAAGATCGGGAGACTTTAGTGGGAAGAAACAAGAATTTCAAGAGGAATGATGGCCTCCCTTTCGAGGACTCTCAGGTCTTCGGGCGCCGATTGGATTCTGCGATTGGGTCCCAAAAAAGGATCTCTTTCGTCCCTAACCCTGCATGTCCTGCCTTCCTCGAATAAAAATGGAAGAGGATCTCAAAAGGTCCATAAAAGGCTGCTTTAAAAATTCGAGCGTCTATAACGCGAATTTTTAGAAAAGATTTATCAAACTTCAATGCATTAGGGTTCGAACCCGCAAGCACGCTACAGTCTGAGCCACTATAATTTATTTCTAGTCTATTTAGGTCCTTCTAAAGTGTAACTTATATTGTAATTGGAAACTTTTCTAACCCCTCTTCGTGTTGGTTGAATTCGTCCTTTCCCCAGGTTTCAAGTTTTTGCAGTTCTACAAATCTACAATGCGGGTAAAATTATAAGTAACCACAAGAGAATTGCGCTTGCGCAGTGGATCTGGATGACGCAATTCTCATCGGTCGTCGAACCGAAAACCTCGGAGCACCATGTCCATGTAATCCTTCGGAGGAGACTTTCATTCATTCAGATAGAATATGTCGAATGGTTGTAACTGTAGTGAGGTGTTCCCTGGAAAATGCCCGGAGGCTCTGGGACCAATCTTGGTTAATGGAGACCATGGAGAACATGGAGACAGTTTTATAATCACTTTAAGGTTGACTAATAGGTTCCTGCTTCAAATTAGTACCAATATTTCTATAATTCCCATCTACAAAAACTCTATCTTATCATATATCATATATCTTACACCATTACAAAAAGCAGTTTAGTCTTCTGATGATCTTTATTCTAGAGTCCCGTATTTTAGGATGATTCTCATCAATGAGAAGTCTTTATGAAATCTTAAAAATAGTAAAAGAGTAGAGAACATTAAAAAAAATTATGTTTTCTGTGTTATAGGAAAAATGGCATCGATATGGGGTTTAACTACATCCTTGATGATACTGATGATGCATTCTTCGTTGCTCTGCGCCCATCGCGAACACAAGGTTCGTCCTTAAGCAATACTTTCCAAATGGTCACCATCCCTATCTTAATGTTTTAAATGATTTTGACTATTCATTTAATTCCAGGTGCACAACATTGTTCTCTATCCGGACAAACAAAGCTGGTGCAAAACGACCCCAATCAAACAAGTGGTCACTTGGCCAGGATGTTCCTCTCAAGAATTGGACAACAACGTTTGTGTGGGTGCCTGTTTTTCATACATGGTACCACACAGTGAACCTTCAGCTCCTGGTGATCTGATTCGACCTTACTGTGATTCTTGTCAGCCTCTGGATAGTGACTGGCATACGGTTAGTTCTTATTGCAATACACCTTAAAGATAATTAAGCAACCCCCAAAGAAACATAATTCTAAGAAACATCTTTTATCAGGTGAGTCTCAACTGTAAAGACGAGGAAAACAAGCCAACGACAATGCTGAAGAAAGTCCAGATAATCACAAACTGCTCCTGTAGTTCATGTTTGGAAACTTCGAAGATCAAGCCCGACTACAACACCCTTCTTCAAACCCTCTCTGAAGAAAACATCGACAAGAATGTCAATGTAGTCCACGAAACCCCAGACATTCTTCTTAACCCCAACCTCAACGCTTCCAAAAATACAACTAGGGACATCCAAGTCAACGAGAAATTCCGTCAGCTTTTTAAAGAACTGAAAGAATCTGAGAAACTTGATGAGTTCAAAGCCAAAGAACTGTTCTCCAAGATCGAGGAAGAGGAGTTTGACCTTGAGAAGATGCAGGAGTTGCTCAAGAAGTATATCAGCCTTGATCAGGATGATAAAGAGAAACACAAAGTGAAAGAACATCATCAGGTTGTTGATAAGCTGCAAGAAGAAGAAGAAGAGGAACTACCATCGCAGCTACCAAACCAACAACAGATGCCTCAGGAGGAAGAAGATGATGAAGAACTTCCTCAACCACCACACCATAAGTCCCCAAATTTAATTCAAAGGGGACCCCACCATTCTATGGTTTTAGAGTCTGATGTCAAGGAGAAGATCGACGTCGAACCTCATTACCTTCATCCAGCTGTTGCTGGTCAGGAGATCAGCTATCATGACAATGTCCTTGTGGACAAAGCCAAGAAAAAAGACTTCTGAGTTGAAAACTTGGCCAATTTTGTAGGCACTAAGTGGTTAGTTGACGCTGGGCGCCAAACTGGCAGACGCAGAAGAGAAGGGGTGGAAAGATGAAAGGAGAGGAAGTGGTTTTCGATTAGTGGATGCGTGTGCGTGGCCCGAGATGCATAGATGTGGTGTGTAGGTGACTTTGGTAAAGGGAATGGCAACCCTGTTCAGATCGATTTTCGATCGCTGAGTCTCCGAAGGTATACGACCACAGGTTTCTATACTGTACTAGGTCCGAATTTAGAAAAGGCAATCAAGATTTTCTGCTTCGAAATTGAAACCTAGAACCAATCATCAGAAGTTTTCATCAACTGGTGTCGATGATAAGGTCAAAAGATGGTTTTGACAATCAATTCCTTATGAGGCAAAGTCGCCATCCGGGTCAAAGTGGTCTATTCTCAATAATTTCTTTATTCTCGCAATATTGAAGTACATTTTTTCACAATATATTTATACAAGCCACTCTAAAGATAACTTTGGCTTGGAAAAGAAAATCAGTATTGTACTTGTCCCAAAATTGTCAGAGGATGTGATCCTCTTTAAATAAATTATGGTACATATTACTAAGATGGTGTTTTTTACCAATGGAAGGAATTTGATTCCAGATACCGATTGTTGATAATTGTTATTGGAGAGACTTTTTGCCAGTTAGTGATGTGGTATGGTGTATAAATCTGTGAAATGACTGGTCTTACGAAAGTACGGTCAGTTGTAAGGGACGCGTACTCCTTTTTTGTGGGAGGGTAAGACTAGGGGTAAGAGCGGAAATCGTGAAAAAGAGAGAAATTTTAATATATTTAATTATTTTATTTTAATATTATTATTTTTATTATTATTATTAATAATTGTTATTTAACTATCTGATATTAAGAAACCGTTCAGCATACGTAATTCACCTAAGTTACATAATAGTTACGTACTTTCGTTCTCCATATCTTTTCTGTTGGTTTGTACCTATTTGCTTTACCTACACTGTATTCTCGGTGGAGAATAAAATCGTGAAATTGATTAATGGTTATTTTTCATTTCCGCCTTGACAATATGTTTAAATATTCACATTATTATTAAGAATATTAATTCACACAAGCTTCAAATTATATATGAGGGAGCAACTAATCAATGGTTGTGTTAATTAAAAAAATACGATAAAAATGATCAATGTTATCAATATTAAATATTAAATTGAAATATATAAAATGAGTGGAGTGCTATATAGTTAGAATATCGGTTCTTTCAGGGCCGTATGGTCGCCCAGCTTCTGATGGTATCGAGACTACATTCTCTTATCGCTTGATCGTTTATAGGTCCGATATAGTAAGAATAAAGGCTACCGAATTCTTAAAGTCGGGAACCGAAATATCCCAAATTATCATGATGATACCGTTCCTCGGCAACCTACAGCGGCGCAGGCACAGCAGGACGTTCACCAATTGGAACCAGAATCATTATTTTATAAGAAAAAATCAAATTAATTCATTGGACTTTTGGCTAGTAGAGTGAATTTTATTTTTAACATAAGGAATATAATTATGCTGAAAACACATTAATCAAATATTAATCAAATAAATGGAGTTAGTAAATGTTGAATATCTCGTCATAGAATATGCGGCCCTGATTAATATACAGTTTAAAGGGAACCAGTAGTCACTGATAAGAACCGGACTCGAATGGGGCATACTTCGTCCAATCGGCTCTCACAACCGACGAATCATAAAAAATTTTTTTGTTTACTGTCTCAATCTTTTGTCTCGACTTCAGTGAGTTGCGTGCTGACGCAAAAGTTAGTCGCGCGCGCGGCAAAAATAAAATAGCGGAAAACGATTAACATGTAGTTCGATTACCGGGCGTTCGATTTCGGTCGCAAGTGCTTTTGGCTGATATGTCAACGGGTCTGTTAAATTTTCGTATTTTCGCTTATATTACTTCTTGACGCTCAGCAAATTCTCTAGTGTTTTCGCATTCGACAAGTCTATGAAACAACGCACAGCATGGATATTATGGACGGTAGGAATATTTACTTTCAGCGATATAAGAAATGCGTCCAAGTAATTCAACAAAAATGGAAAACAGATGTGCAGAAATAATGTATGCAATTGATAAATATATATATAGTGTTATTTCACGTATCTTTGTCACAAAATTGGTCTTGGTCTTCTGCAATAATTTCTAAATTAATAAACTTACTTGATTGAATTAATTCGTTAGTCTCTTATTTCTGTTGCCAAGTCAAAAACAAACCAATAGTTTGTTTGATTAATTTTATAAGATAACCCTGAGACGAATTAATAATATTGAGACATTTTGACAGAAAATATAAGATTAACTTTGATACTTATTGTCAAATTTTATCAGTTGAGCATCCATGACTGACATTGGATTATTTCGATTCTGAAAACAGGTTGTTATTGGGAAGACTCGAAAAACCAATGATTCTTGAGGAATTCCAGAGGTATGAAGTTTGAATTGCTATGAAGTCACGTGTATTTCCAAACGTATACTTTTTATCGCTATAGTGATTAAAAAGATAAAGGTTAATCACCTAGAAAATGTATCTACATTTTTTATATATTATATATCCTACGGATTATTTCATTTTTATTTGTCTTCTTCTTAATTGTTCTAGAATTGATTAGAGATCTTTTATTACCACCCGTAAATAATAAAATTGTTGGGACAAACAATATTAATAGTTTCTGATCAGCAATCTAGACTTAGAATCTATTATTGTTCATTCTTTTTATCGGTTACACAATGAAACAGATTAATTTTTAATTGATTAATTTTTTCCCATTACCAAAAAACAGATTTAAAAAAATTAGATAAAAAAATCTTCCTAATAAGGATTAAAGTAAAAATGACTAAATCTTAAACAACATCCGTTTCCGTTAAAGGAAAACATTTAAAGTGCAATAAAGATTATCTGAATTATTACCTAAATTTTTAAAATTACATAATAATAGTAGTCAAAACCGGAAGTAATTTCCTTAATGTTCATTATTATAGTTGACTAGAAAATGACAAAACAAATTTCACTCATTCTAAACAATTGGATGAGGATTTTCAAATTATTGTTTTATGTCGTTAATAGGGCAATTTGATGATAAACACATTTATATACAAATATTGATCCAAGTGAATTGAAACTGAAGTTAATAAGGAACAATTGCTTGCTGTATTAATATACATAAATTGGGCTCATTAAATCCATAAATTTCTTTACGAAAATTCCCTCGAGGCTTTTTATATATCTCACGCTTATTTGATAACCCAAAAGTTCACGAAAGTTCAGTTATGTTATACTTTATGATATATTTAGTTATTTGACATTCCTAAAATATATTTTAAAATTAGATATATTCTTTATACCTGTTTAATTAGCTAATAATATTTCTTTTCCTGTTTCCGGTTTCGATCAATATCAAAATAACTATTGCCAAATATCAACTGAACTTTTCAAACTTGAATGCATTCCAAATTTTTGAGTCTTCTAAATTTGGTGAATCAAGCACTTATGTTAATCTTTTTGCGCATAAACATATCAAAAAGGTCAAAGATTGATATAAAGGCTTGAAACTGGAAATGTATTGCTCGCAAAAGTAGTTTTATTATAATATTTTACTATCACAATAAATTCTATTTACAGAAAAATAAGATAAGAAACAGAACAATTCAAACAAGATCATCAATCATAAAATTCTGCCACATTGACTGCACACAATTGATCACATTTTATTCTTTATTAATATGTCCATTAGACTTATCAATATAATCATTTTATGGTCCTTCATTTTTAAACGAGAGCATTGTCTTCGAGTTAGTCTTTAATGACGGAAAGTATAAAATTGCTTAAATTTATTAGTCTAATTTGTTTTATATTATAGGAGAATTTATTAATTTATCATTTCATATTTTATCTTAGATAATTATATAAAATAAGAAATTACTTTCTAAATGGAAGATATTCAAAGCGTACGGTAATTGTAAAATTAGATTTATCTTAAAATAAACTCAGTGGAAATAGATAGTATAGTAAAAGAGTTTGACCCAAGTACTAATTTTAGCTATTGAGGTAACATTTTCAGACGAGAATTCTCATTTAGTAATTTCAAGATATATCAATATCGATCCATAAAACTACTATCTTTATTAGATTCTAAACTCGATTGGTTATTAATCCTTGTACAACTGATCTGATAGTCTTGGCAGAGTTTCACCAGCTGACTGATCATTTAAATTTTACCGAGTCCAATATTATGTAAAAATAGATTGGAGGTCAGTGTCTACCTTCGGCTTCCTGAGTAACCAGTCATACAGTATAAAAGCAGATTTTCTTCGAATCAACCTTCGTTTATTGATTAGGCAATATTTTGCAATGTGGATGAAATTATTAAGTTTTTAATTCCCTAAAAAACCATTTTTCTTTCATTGTTAAATTGTTCAACCTGCAAACAGAGAAAACCGATAAGGAAAATTTACCATTCTTTCTAGATCATATTATATCTAGAAATAATATACCGTAAACGTAATATACCGTATTAATATACATTGGAGAAACAATATACCGTAAACTTCAATAAGAAATATGTAATCCGAGTGAATGTGATAACAATTCACGAGTTTATCGTCGTACTTCCTTGCAGTTACATAAATACTTTTTATTTCGAAAATGTACTGCATAATTTTACATCTCGAAGATAGAGTTATGATACTATGAATGCATCTATATACCCACATTAGAGTTATGTTCTTAGTATATAATATTTATGTAACATTTATACAACGAAATTTACAAAAAAGATATAATTCAAAGTACACATTCGGAATCCAGAGTTATATAAAATGAACTATGTCCTTCGAAACGAGCGCATAGGTGTGAAGTTTCGAGGCATTTGGCACGTGCTGGTTTAATAATGAAAGTTATCTTGAAGGCAGTATATATACTCACGTAGGTAGGTCTGGGTAGGGTAGGTCTGCCGTTCAATAAGACTTACGTAGAATACGTAACGCTCTCCGTACGTTAACGTACTTACAAGTAAAATGAACTTTAATTCGAGAGATTAGAATAGAGTTCATCGAATCTATCGGCGCCCCAGGCAATACCAATGATTTGATATAAAGACAAGTGCACGTGTGAAGGATCATGTAATTAATAGGACCCTGGCAGTGGGGGAAGATTTATTATATTTGTAAATGAGTCACGAACTCGATGTGGACATCGACGTTAACGTGGCCATTGTAGTTTGTATCCACGATTCCAAGCCCCAGGGGCCTAGGGTAGGGGTAAAGTTAGCCTGGAACGAGGGCCGTCTCAAAAAGTGGTAGATGATGCCCCTTTAATTTTTCTAATGATTTTATTGTACATTCTCCTTTCAAAAATATACTATATGTCTTTAAAATTCAGGTTTTTTACCCCAGGACCTCTGACACCAAAATGAACTATTCTAGAGCAAATTTCATTTAATTCAAGTTTCGTAATTTATAAGCTAATTTAGCCTGATTTATAGCGACTCTTTTATTTTTTGTTCGACATTTTTTTCTTATTTGGGATTTAGAGATGCATATGATTTCAGAAAGAATTATGAATTTGATGATAATTTCGTGAAATATATAAGATTATTATTATTAGAACTACTGATAATTTCTTAGCTATTTTTAGCCAATATTTATAAGCAGATAAGTTACATAACAAAATTTTATCATTCCACAGTATATAAATCATTGAAGTGTGCACTCTTCTCTTGCCTTAAATCTTTAATATTTATATCTAATCTTAGTAATGACTCAACACAATCATGAAAGTTTTATTTTAAGAATACATAAATGCTTGAAAAATAATCAATCATATTGCATATTTCTAATATAGAAGTTCAAAAATAGGATCTTAAACTTGTAACTATAGGAACGACAATAAAGGTGATGACTCTCATCTTAATTACCTCATTTGTTTGACCAATTGTGCTCAAATTTTCACCATAAATTACTTATGCACGAACAATAATAGTTTAGGAGTTCTAAAAATTTCACAATCGATTTATGAACCACCCTATTTGTCAAAGATAAAATACGTACAGCCCTGAGTGTGGTAGCCAGACTCAGAGAATGCTTGCGCGCAAGTCTTCTGCTAATGCCAAACGATTCCCCTAATTCGTTTGCGTCTGGAAACTAGGATAATTGAAGCTCACGTCTTGCAGCTGTCGACTCAATTCAACGCAAGTAACAAGCTCAAGAAGTGAAACCAAGATCTCATACGTGTTCATCCCGAAAAGTCCTCAGAAATCAAGTGAAATTTGAGACAATCCGTAGAACCGGTGCCAGTTACGCCTTCTGCAGTGAAAAAGGTGCACGCCATCTTTCCTCGACAGCATGTAATTCCCGCACACGTTTTACAACTAGACGACTCAGCATTAAGTGAAATTGTGCAGTGACAAGTCAATAGTCATCAGTTCCGTCTAATCTTTCAGCTCACGCGACGAGCTGAAATGTCTCAGCGGCACGTGTCGTCAAACTCTTAAATGAACGATCGTCAGTGAAAGTGCAATAGATGCAGAATCTACCAAAATCCAACCTTTTTTTAAAATAACTTCAAGAAAGAGGTCTTTTTATTTTCCGTTTCCTCATTTAATTTAGTTCAAGGAATTCAATTCTCCATTTTTATTCTGAGTTCCATCAACATGAGCAACATGTTTGGAATTAACGACCATTCTGCAGTTTTCTGTGTTCTTAGAAGTCCCAAGGAGGGTGAAGCTTTAAAACGGATCATCTGAATATCTAGTCACGTGAGAACAGATATCGTATCCTAGAAGTTAATAATAATTAATATAGCCTTCCATTTAAGAGTGCAATAGACTAAAGAGAGCATCAGCTCTCGAGCTTCCAGTGCTTAAGGTTTTAAGTAGTCAAAAATTCAATTGAAAATTCATATTTTAACTGGGAGTTGGTCCCAGGAAGTGGCGCCACTGTGAATACAAATTCAATAGGAAGAAGGGACCTTTGTGTTGCCGATCGTCCCACCGACGGCAGTTAGGATACATCCCTAACCCGTAATGTATTTGAGATCGCGCTTAGGAGCAACAGGGTGGTACGAGTACAAAAGAGAGGCGCCCCAGCTTCATCAACTCGAGACTGACTCATCATCAGCCGAGCTCATCAGGAAAAGATCCAGGACGCCGGAGTCCTGCAGGAGGAACGAAGTCGCCTTCTTCAGGGCGCAGGATTTGCTCGAGGAAGCGATATTAGAGCGCGGAATGAGCGAGGGTGAACGAGCAGTTACGACGCCTCGTATCGGATGGCGAAAACTCACCGACCCTGGTGACTGACACGATATATCCAAGTTTAAGGGCAGCTCGAAACGATAGCAAAAGCTGCAAACCCTAGATCCTGAAGAACCCACTTTATCAAGAACGATTCCCTTTCTCAAAATACTCATAAGGGGAAGATCCTGACCCTTTGGGAAAAAGGAATTCCATCGGAATCCTGAACCTTTGACTAGTTTGAGAATATATCCCGGTTTAATCAGTTGTAACAAATGCAAGGGATCAATATCGTGACGAAAACTACAAGAATCCTGCAAAAAGTCCCAAAAATGGAGGGTAATCGGTGTCGGTAGCAGACGCCCTTACCGGAAAGAGCGGTAAGTGGTATAATAAATACACTAACCACATTTCCGAATTCAATATTCTTGCTGAGAATTTAATGAAAAGAGATTTTTTGAGGGACAGGGATTCTTGAAACTTTTGAATAGTCACGGGATTGAATGACCTGTGATCTTGGAATGATCTAGTGTTACCCGTTAAGGACAATACTTAGAACTCATTAATCGATAAGATCATATTGTCATAACACATTATCATATTGGTAGTATTGTTATAAATAGTGGTCTTAAGTAAAAGAATCAAAGGAAAGAAGTTTATCGATTGTGCCAAAAACCTTTGGATCTTGTTAGTGAAGTTGGAGTGAATTTCTGAAGAGTTTGAAAATTTCTGGAATTGCAAGATGCCTGCCACACCGAGTAAATTGAACCTAAGCTTCGGCAGGAAGAACTACAGTGTTTTTGGCGGCAAAGTTTCCTCTGGAAGTAACACGGAACAACAACGTGAACAAAAAGCGGAATTGTTAGAGGGTAAGGGTCTTCTCGGTATGATTTTATTAGATATTTTCTATTTCCCAATTAAATCTGCAAAATTTCCTTGAACAACTGCTGGGAATTAGAGAGTCAATGACTGTATGATTCATCATTTGACCCAGATTCATGTCATCTGATCATGCTTCTTGAATCAACAGACTGGCTTATTAGTTCGATTTTTTAGCGACCCTCAATGAGTTGACCCTCACTTCTGTGAATCAACAAATTAATTACCGCTGATTTTTAAATGCCTTTGGTAAAATGCTTTAATTAATGATTAAGGAAAGCGTTCAATCTATTCCAGAGTAATAAGTAATAATTAATAACAATTAAAAACTGGCTTTACTTCAACTGACAATCATTTGAATTTTGACACCAGGCAGACTTGGCCCAATATATTCCCTGTTATTTCCTAAAATTTCATTAAGATGTTGTAATTACTGTACAACCTAAGTACAAAATAATTCTTATCAATTTTCATAATCACAACAAATTTTCCAGTTTTTTTTTATTATAATGCCGATAATATATTATCACTCACACAATAAACAGTGTTTCAGAATTGAACATAAATTATTTTTTTTTGAAAGAAACTGCAATAAAAGCAGACAAAATTTGAAAAATAGTCTCTTAAAAATATTGCAA
The DNA here is from genome assembly GCA_032275145.1 of Synergus laeviventris. Classification (NCBI taxonomy): domain Eukaryota; kingdom Metazoa; phylum Arthropoda; class Insecta; order Hymenoptera; family Cynipidae; genus Synergus; species Synergus laeviventris. The sequence continues at coordinate 11,749,457 of JAUESI010000003.1, read as the reverse complement.
TATATCATTTCTTAAAGAACGAAATTTGGTAATTGATATTCGATTGGGAAAGTATTTATCTATCAGTTAATACTAAAAATCAAGGTTGCTTTGATAATATCTAAAATTTCAGAATACATGATTATTGTATAACGTACATTGAACATGAAATTTACTTTTTTGTCTAACTAGCGTTTAAAAATGGTCATGCCTTATAATCTGAAGCATATCCTTATTTTGCATAATTATAAGTAGAATTATTAAAGTAGCGAAGGACGATTAAACCATGCCTGTCCAAGTGGAATTTGCTGGAGTCGGTCAGCTGCTCGAAATGTAGAGAAAGTACAGTGACTATGGGACAGTGCAAGTGGACGTGTGTTACCATCGTAATACAATTCCATGAGTGCTAATCAAAATTTCTCGATTTCAGGAACCAGAGGCAATGGTCTTATTCATCTCAAGAATGGCGTGGATTATGTCAATCCAGGCGAAGAGGATCAGATGGAAATTTACGGGTAAGTTATATTCCTTTAAGAGAAAGGAGATTTCAATTACAATCAATTCGAGAATTTGGAGTTGCCACCTGAGCTGAAAAAACCTTACATTCACCTTCTCTGAAGTTGTACTTTGTCAGAATAGTCATGTGACTAGGTAATTTCCATTACGTCATTTTTTAAGAAATGATGATAGCTTAGTTTTAAAAGATATAGTGTCTCTTATTTCATTTAAGGAAATTCTATTATTTTCTCTATTAGCAATCTTCGAGACAATTATATACTTATTGTTAGTGATAAAATATGCTAATATGCTAATCAAGTGACTTTTTTAATTCCAGGTATAAACGGAATACAATTCATACTGCCACAACGTGGTTTCTGATCTTCATCACAGGAGGACTACTTAGACTGATTTTTCATTGGGTACCGCATTTAATGTTGTTGGCAACGCATTCAAAGTGTTCTTTGGAAGAGGCTGATACCATCTTGCTGGTAGAGAAATTTCAGGGCAAGCATACAAGTTATTATGTGAAGAAGTTGAAGACTCTAACTGCTCAGGAAGTATCGTAAGTGTCACGTAATTATTGACTCATCATTTATGATGAACAAGAAACTTCAATTAACTGATACCAATTTTTTGTTTCAAGGAAATCATCTTCAGACGGAGAGTGTCTGATTGACAATGAACCCTGGTCGGAAAATGATAGCATTATTACAGTCACGGAAGGCAAGGATATTCCAATGTTATCGGTACATTTTACCGGAGGACACTTTAAATGTATGATAATATTTTTTTAATTTCCCATTTCTTAGAGATTAAGAAATTCTTGAATTTTGATTAACAGTAGAGAATATCTGATTCCAGTGGTTCCATCAATCATCACATTTAACTGCAAGAAAGTCATTTATATCTGGGACACTGAGAAGAGTGAATTTGTTAAACTCAGAGGTCTCGATACAGGAGTACTTACTTCATCAATGCATCAAATGTCCGGACTGAGTTCAGTTGAACAATTTATGAGGTAAACATGTCGAAAATTAAACGTATACTTTAAACTAACAGCATCTTCTGCTTAGAAACTTGATCTTAATAAATTTATTATCCATTTTACAGACGCAGTGTTTATGGAAACAATGAAATAGTTATCCCAGTAAAAGGAATTTTAACCTTGCTATGTCTGGAAGTTCTAAATCCATTCTATGTCTTCCAACTTTTTAGTTTTTGCCTGTGGATTGCGGATGACTATGTTTATTATGCGATGGTTATCCTCATCATGTCCGGCTTTGGAGTTGGTATGGCTGTTTTACAAACTCGTCGAGTAAGTTGCATCTGTCGAGTCATTTTTGTCTATTTACAATCAGATGTAGCGGTTTGTAACATTGTTTTGATGATATTTCAGAATCAACATAATTTACGAACTACAGTTGCGTCTTCCGATGTAGCCGAAGTGCTACGTGACCGAACACAAGGTCAAACTTCAACGGTACCTGCAGAGCGCCTAGTCCCTGGAGATATATTAGTCATTCCCTCTCACGGTTGTCTGATGCCCTGCGATGCGGTTCTTCTGACCGGAAATTGCATTCTGAATGAATCAATGCTAACAGGAGAATCGGTACCTGTCACAAAAACGCCGATTCCTTCCTCCAACGAATTCATGTATGATACCAAAGAACACGCAAGACACACACTTTATTGTGGCACGAAGGTCATCCAAACTCGATACTTCGGATCTGAAAAGGTAACTTGGGAATTACCAGTAATTTATATTCTTAAGTTATCCTAAGTGAATACGTTATCAACTTGATTATCTCTCCATAGGTCCTAGCAGTAGTTATAAGGACAGGATTCAACACCAGCAAAGGAGGATTGATCAGGTCGATTCTCTACCCACCACCAGTGGACTTCAAGTTTGAACAGGACTCGTACAAATTTGTAGAGATGCTTGCCTGCATCGCTAGCATTGGAGTGATCTACACTATTGTAACTAAAGCCATGCGAGGAATTTCCGGTAGAGACATAACCTTGGAAGCCTTGGATCTCATCACAATCGTAGTACCACCTGCATTACCTGCTGCCATGACAGTCGGACGCTTGGTAGCCCAAAGTCGATTAGAAAAGAATAGAATCTACTGTACTAGTCCTCGAACCATCAACGTTTCAGGTTCGATTGATTGTGTCTGCTTCGACAAAACTGGTACTTTAACAGAAGATGGCTTAGACATGTGGGGAGTGGTTCCCATTTCTTCGAGGAAGTTCCAACACCCAGTGAAAGACTTTACGTCTTTACCATTAAATGATGTACTTATCGGAATGGTAACTTGTCATGGAATCACGATTATTGAAGGTCAACGAGTTGGCGATCCACTCGATTTGAAGATGTTTGAATCTACTAACTGGACACTAGAAGAACCTAATGTCTCAGATACCTCCAAGTTTTCCATGCTATTCCCAACAGTTGTTCGTCCACCAAAAGGATCCAATTTGCTTGACACATCCTTGAGCGAAGTGACTACCTCTCCCATGAGGCAAAACTCCGCTAATTCTGATGTGGCTGAGAATATTTCATTGACTAATATGGACAGTGCTTTCACTGATTCGACAGTTGACTTGGCTGATCAGGGATTAGAAATTGGTATCGTTAGGCAGTTCCCCTTCACTTCAAGTCTCCAGCGCATGAGTGTCATCACTAGAACACTAGGAGCCAATCATTATGATCTCTACTGTAAAGGCAGTCCGGAAATGATTCTTAGTCTTTCGAAACCAGAATCCAGTACGTTTTCTAAAATTCTAATTCGAATGAATTTTTAAAAGTACGAGCTTCTACTTCAACTAATAATTTTTTTATTATTTTCCAGTTCCATCAGACTTCAACAGTGTCCTTCAAGAGTACACTTCGGAAGGATATCGGGTGATATCTCTAGCGCACAAGTCTCTAAACCGTCTGACGTATGCGAAGGTACAACGAGTTGTTCGAGAAGTTGTCGAAGCTGACTTAACTTTCCTAGGCTTCGTAATCCTGGAGAATCGACTGAAACCCGAAACAATGCCTGTGATAACCGCTTTAAACGCAGCATGTATCAAAGTTGTTATGGTTACCGGTGACAATATGCTAACCGCACTCTCCGTCGCTAGAGATTGCGACATCGTGAAACCAGGAATGCCTGTTATAGCGGTGTCCACAATCTCACAGCAAAATCAAACTAAACCTCAGGTATACTTCACTAGAAGCGATAGCCAAAATAGTCCAATGTCTCCCAACGGTCAAGGGGATATGAGCGAAATGACTGACATAAATAGTGTGGTTAGCCTCGAAACTATTGAGAGCGGTTCTTTCACCAATCATCAGACTGGGAATGATTTGAATTATCTTTCCGACAAGTAAGTATTGCAATTTATCAAAAATCTCGTCATTTTTCAAGTACAATATTTAGACTAATGAAATTGTTCTTCTACTTTCTAGGGTCTATCATTTGAAGAACAAATATGTCTTCTCAATGACTGGAAAGACTTGGGCGATGATCAAACAATACTATCCAGAGCTCATACCAAAATTGGTGACGAGAGGAGCAATTTTTGCGAGAATGTCTCCTGACCAGAAGCAGCAACTTGTTCAGGAACTCCAGGCCTTGGGATATTATGTAGGTTAGTAAAGTGTAAAGTGTTAGTAAAGTCTCTGCGAAGCTTCTATATGTGTAATCATCTTCCAATTCATACATGCTGAATCTATCAACCTGTCTTTTTACAGCAATGGTCGGTGATGGAGCCAACGACTGTGGAGCCCTGAAGGCAGCACACACTGGGATTTCCCTATCAGACACTGAATCATCAGTAGCTTCTCCCTTCACCAGTCGAGAAACCAACATCTCCTGTGTCCTTACGGTGATTCGAGAAGGTCGAGCAGCTCTAGTAACCTCCTTCGGAATCTTCAAGTATATGGCTGCCTACTCCCTCATCCAATTCGTCTCAGTGATGCTCCTCTACGGAATTGAATCCAATCTAACCGACATCGAGTTCCTCTACATAGATCTCCTCATCATTTCCATCTTTGCCTTCTTTTTCGGCAGAACTCAAGCTTACGTCGGACCCTTAGTCAAAACTCCACCCTTGAATAGTCTCTTTAGCACGACTCCAATCATCAGCCTCTTGATCCAAATCCTCTTGGTCTCTCTCTTCCAATACACTAGCCTCTGGCACCTTCGACAAATGGAGTGGTTCACTCCTTTCGATATCGCCTCTAAAGGGAAAGACGACGTTGCTTGTCTCGAGAACTACACCATCTTCATCATCAGCTCCTTTCAGTACATCATGCTCGCTGTCGTCTTCTCCAAGGGTCCTCCATACAGAAAATCGCTCTTCACTAACTACGGACTACTATCAGCCTTCATCCTCCTTACATTGTTTTCAACCTACCTAGCCATCTACCCCTTCGACTGGCTCAAACACCAGTTCGAGCTCCTCGTCCCTGATGACATGAGTTTCCGCTTAATCCTCGTCGCCTACGGAATCGCGAACTTCGTCCTCTCCATCCTATTCGAACACTTTTTCGTGGAATACCTTGTATTCGGAAAACTGAGATACCTCTGGTTCAATATAGAGAAATCCAAGCGGAAATTCCTCGCTATAGAAAGGAATATGGCTCGGGATTTAAAATGGCCTCCTATCTCTCAGGAACCTCTGCCAGAAGCAGCTCCTGATATCTTAATCAGGCAAAATGTCACCGAAATTAAAATCGAAAAACGAATCCCCGAACCTTACGTCCCTCCGGATGTTGGCTTCCTCAACAGCCCTGTCAATACTAACTTCAAGAGGTTCGGATCAGCCAGAGAAGTGACCTTGAATCCTCGATCTTTGTTCAATGATAGAAGGAATACTGTTTCGATGCAGACTGTTCCGTGCTTTGAGGATAAGGACCTGAGTTTTAAACATCAGCAACTGGAGCTTGCTGTGAAGAGGAGACATAATTCTGAATCGGAAAATGGGATAAATCAGTATGAAAGGCCTTCCAAGGCCCACAACACCAATCCTATTGCTACTTTACCAAGGAATACTGTGACTGGTCAACAACAGAAGCTCAGAGAATTCAAGGATGTCATGATTCACAAAAGCGATGACACGAAAAGTAGATCCAATACTCAGAGTGTCCTTGAGCTTGATATCCTGCCGTCCTGAGATCCGGTGACGCTTAGCTATCCGCCTGATGAAAGGATCTGGTCACAATTTCGACAATGGTGCTATCATGCCCTGCTCGTCCCTCTCGAGCTTGACTTGTTCAATCAAGATTGCATTTATCGAGTCTGGGCACCTCTTATTGTCAGATTCTGGTTTCTTTATTAGCGGAAATGCTGGCGAGGAGTTTGTATATAATATATTATTGTTGTTGTTGTTAGTGTCCCTATTTTAACTAGAGTCTTCTTTTAAATACAGAGAGAGGTTGCATCTTAGTAGATTTTTCTGCCTTTTATTACCTCCTCTAGGCTTTAATTCATGATAGTAAAGTCTACTGCGATATAAGCTCTCTCATAGTCCTTTTTTTTTATTAGTATTGCAATTGCCCTCTCGAGAAAGTATTATTATTATTATTATTATTGTTTATCGAGAAGATTTTTTGGACGTGACTATAGAAATACCGATAGAAACCTGTTTGTTTTTGAAATATTTACTACTCTGCATAGGCCTGATGCCGAATTGTTGGGCTTGGTCTGTTGGGATCGGATCGAACATGAAAAAAAAAACTAAAATAAGTTTGTGATGAGAGGATTGATTCATTTCGCTGTAAAGGTTTTCATATCATATACATGAAATAATTTATAAAAAGGTATTTGTACCTATTTACAAACAAATAAATGATTCCAGATTTCTACATCTTGCATAGTACATAAATTATTATATATACATTACATTTATTGATAATGAAAGAATGGAATGAATCAAGCTTCCTAAAAAGTTTAACCAAACGTTTTGAAGCTTTAAATATTTATAAAATATATGTAATATTATCGTATATTTAACACTAGTTATTTTGACCCCAGCAGACACAGCGGACGGAAGAAGTAATTTTTAGGTTGATGAGAAAATGTATTATCTCTGGTTTCACTTGTCGGAAAACTAAATATGTATGCATAGGAAACGTCTGGCAAATAATATTATAACAAAATATATATGTATATTAAAAAGAGACGTCGGCGAAGTTTTACAATTTGCTGCTCGTCACTCAACAAGCACGAGGAGAATTAGGTAAATTTATTATTATTATTATACAAAATTAATGTGTACTTATACACGCAAATGTATACTTAATGGCATCACCAAGCACTGGTGATGACGTCATGGATTTATGTTGAGGAGTGGCGATTATCGAATAAAGTATATTTGTAACGCAACTCCAATTTTTGAGTTTATATATTCATTGAAACACCTACTTTGCAGACTATTTGCGTTCGAGATTGAATTACTTATGCATGCTAGAACTTCATCGATTTGAGAGGCAAAGTTTGGCAATTTCAAGTTTGCTAAGTTTTCAGTGTGTGGAGGAAATTCATTATTGATTCCTGAAGAGATTCTGTTGTGAGGAAAAGTTAGATAACTTTACTGACAGTGAGAATCATTTGTCAGATTTTTTTAAGTACGTAAATAATAATAATAAAAAACACATTGTTTATCTTTGGTTCAGCATTTATTCACAAGTCGGTTCTTGAACACTGTTTTAATTATACATAACTGACAGCTAACTTACTCATAGACTAGAATATTCATATTGTTTCGACAGGCTCAGAAATTGCATTTTGTATTCATTGCACGTTACATTCACCCTTAGAGTATTGTATATATTTCAATCTCAATAAGAAACTCAAATCCTCCACCATTTTCTTCATGCAAGTGACCCGGATTCCTTCCATTAATCAAATTTCGTTCTATGCATTCCATAAATGCAATACACGTATATAAATCAATTACTTGATTCTTCGCTTAAAAGTTACATAACTACATCTTGAGTATTTTACTGGCAAGATTGAGCATAGCTCAATAAAATAGATGTATACACAGTATTCATCTATTCAAATTAATGAAATAATATACCTTAAACTAGAAATAACATACGTAAAAAAAATGTGCAAGATACAAAAAAAACACAAATCGTAGTGTTAAAAAATCTTCGATTGAGCAAATGAGTTTTTATGGCACGTTCAAAATTTTTAATTTCATTCACTAACATACTTTTTGATAGGAAACTGAAAATTATGAATTTACATTACAAATTTTAAATGCCAGAATTGACTAGTTTTACACAGTTTGGCATGGCTAATATCTGCACTTTACTCAACAAACAAAAAAAATACTTTTTTTATCTTAATTGAAAGAAACGTTCCGTCGTGAGTATTCTTTACTATCATTACCTGCTATTAATAAAAAAATATTGTTTCTATCCCTTACTCCTGTCAGGACTTATTTTAATTAAAAAATTTTGCCGGATTATAATTCTACCCTTCATTTTTTGATAGAGCTCCATGTCAGGCACTTTCAATATTATATTAATATATTATAAGTATTTAGTGCAAAATGATTACTGATCGTCAGCATTGACTTGAGTAGACAAGATCAGTGCCTCGAAACATCGCGTCGATCATCGACTTCCGGTTGAACTTCCCTCCTCTCGATTTTATAATAGCAAGGAAGTGCTGATATCTGCTCCACGCAGTCAGAGAAGCTGCCTCGTTTTCCGGTGTACTGCTTTCATTCTTCAACTTATCGTCCACTTCCGGCCAATGATATGTAGCTGCTGGAGTTTGACAAGCACTTTCTGTGTCGGGAATCATCTGCAATGTTATAAATAACAATCATTTAATATAAAATTATACGCCCTCGAATATAAGTTCATAAACTTTAAATTTATGAAGTATTCAAACAATGTTTTCGTGGGGTATAGTACAACCCTGTAACTCTCAGTCTCAACCCTCTGAAATCAATACTACTGAAATCAATATTACTAAGGATTCCCCCGTAACCAGATTTATGATCGCAATCTCATCCTGTTAAAATTGTGCCTTATGGAGGTACACCGGAAACAGGAAATTCGTTATCCTTTCTTTTGGTAGAAAGATCACAATTAAGAATCACAATCAAAGAATCAAAAGTGATACAATATAAAGAAATAAAGCACAGAAGAAACCCAATGTCAGAAATAAAATTTCTAATGCTTTAATCTATAAAATATATATTATTTATGGATAATTTTCATTACTATAATCATGGTGCTAATAATATTTGTGTTTATATTTTAGGACAGATTCAGAACCTACCTTGTGTTTTTTGAAGCTTGTTCTTGGAACTCTATCTGAGAAATTTCCTCCCTCCTTCGAATTTAGGGCCTCAACAAATTTTAATATTTGAAAACTATATTTTACCTTGAATTTTGAATAAAAAATGTTAGTAGAACGTTTAGCGCGTTGCCTATAAGCTAAGAGCGACTGAAACGGACTGAACTGAAAGAAAATCGACGCTATGTGCATCAGCTGGGGTCGCAGTGACGCCCCCTCTACAAGAATTACAAGAGCCCACATGTGAGGGCCATATGGGGCCGTTCGTGACATAACTGAAGGTTTCCATCTCTCTTTTTATTTGGTCAGTTTGAACCCTTCGACGAAACATCCAACAGCGATGGGACTGCTTCCGGCTTCCGGCTTATTCGCGTGCCACTCACACCTTCCACAAATTTTCTTGGCTTCCTACCAAGAAATTTCAAACAGGCCCAAGGTGGTCTCGAAAATAAGGCCCAAATATAATAAAACACATATTCAGTCTCCGAAATAAGAAAAGAAGAAGAATTTGGAACGAAATTTTATTATGGGATAAAATACAAATTATATAATGTCTTTTATCTTGAAAATTAATAATCATGATCTGTTCGTAGAATTTAATACAAGATTTATGGATGTACAGGAAATATGTTGGTAGAGCATCGCTGCATCGTCTATCATCAGCATCACATATATAGGGGCTAAGGGCTTATTGTGCAATGTACACAGAATCGAGTAAATTGGCTGAATTGCTGCGACTGAGAATGCTGATACCCGCTTCCTATTACATACGAAACTATAACGTTCAGATCTATGCATACTGATATAATAAAATACAATAACTCGTCTGGAATTTCAGTTAAAATGCAAACCTCTAGATATTACTATGTAGTGATTATTATCTGCATTTTCCCAATAACTTAAAAGTGACCTTTTTTCTTTCTTATTTAAAACCTGATTTTTCCACCAAGGACATCTTTCAAATGCATTTAGAGAAAATATTGATATAAAATTATTTTTAATCCTTTTCTTTGGAATATAACTTTGCAAATTTCAATTCTCCTGGATCCTGAATATAAATGTAATTAAACTTTATAAATTAAATTTTCTAATATCATTTTTTTATTCTACTCCTTTTTTTTGCAATCTTGAATTTTTTAATTCCCTTCAGTATACAACCCTTCTTACCGGGTCATTAAATTAAGGCAAATGAATTGCGATCTCATAAATACAAATTAAATTAAACAGATTTCAATGTATAAAAGATTTACTTTCAATTTAATTTAATTTAACTTTCCGTGTTTTTAATTAAGAAGTGAGAACTGTGCATAAAATGCGTGCAATCTTCACTTTAGTACCGGTATAAAACCAATAAAGTTTCATGGCTCGTTTGATTCGCGCAATTAACCTGGCTACCGATGTATGTGTGTGTCTTTGAATTTATCAGGATCGTTTTTTTAAGGAAGCAATCCGCTCATAAAGTTAAAAGCCACGAATCGGTGATTTTGAACGTGACCACGTCTGCGGCTGACCACTTTGATATTGGAATAAAAGAAGTCATTTCACATGGCTTAATGGATGTCCCATCAAATCATGTTAGGAGCTTATTTCTTCTGGTGTCGCTAGTTTTGAGCCGTCCTATTAATTATAAGGTTTCGTGTTTTGTTGCAAGTCACAACATGTGAAGCCGAGAAAAAGGAAACGGATATTTTTCCAACTTTCCAACTACCACCCACCAGACACGCGTCGAGGATTTGCAGATGGCAGACACGCTTCTGTCTGTAACCATGAGTGAATTAGCACAATGCGAATGAGAGACGCAGGTGGTGGCAGTATGGTTTCAAAACCACAGAGATGTGAGATATTTAAGTAAGACCTTAGAACGTCTGTCGTTCTGCAAGAAATGAAGAGTCTTGGTTTTTATTACTTTTATTCGTTTCGGCGAAGAGGACGTGGTTGAATGAGCTCTCGATTATAAGTTCAGAAACTCGTCCGTGAGAAACTCCTCGACGTGACTGAACTTTGTTATTTTTTGCAAAATTGTGTAATAATTGTGACTTCGCGAAAAATCCAACACAATCTTCAGTCGTGGGGAAAGTATATAGCAAATAAATGAAAAAACGCGATTTTAAAGTCCTGAAATCGCCAATATTCAATTGCGAAGTGATTCGATTGAAATTGAGCTTGGATTGAAATTACAATTCAGTTCTTAATAGCCAATCGGAACAATGATGTATCGTGCTATGGGGAGCCCGTTGTTGAGGGCGCGTGTACCATAAAGGCACACGACACCGTTCTCACAGCTGCCGGAAGTACATCTGCCGGAACTACTAACCGAGCTGAAGCGATCGACTCTCAAAGTGGTCCTTGAAAATTAAAAACCCTATCTTTCACCTTTTACCTCATAAAAATTCAATTCCATTAACTCTTTTTCCAATTTTTGCATAAATAATGTATGTCGGGCTTTAATTTTAAGTCTAGAGTAATGCTCCAGTTTTTCCCTGAATGGTAGATGTTTCTCGAATTAACGGAATTAACGACTGCGAATAATAGTAGGAGAGTGGTCGACAGTAGAAGATTATAAGAAATTAATACCGTCGTTAGTGTCGTCGTTAATTAAAATTCTTCAAGTAGACGGAGCCTTGAATCTCTGAACATGAACGTAATCAGCGCCACTCAGGTTTTCATTTTCATTTTATACATTTTATTAATCCTGAAAGATAAAGTTAAGTTAAAATAAGTAAAGTTTCTCGCTGATAAAAAGAACGACGACTTTTAATGAGATAGGGGATTAATTTTGGTCGACAATTTGATTTTAATCATATGGATTTTTCTAATTATAGTATATATTATGGACTGTTCTATACTTTTGCACGTAACCCGCATAGCTAAAGATATTATATCGCTTTTTGTGAATTATTATAATAATACTTTCTGGTCGAAAATTATGAATCTTCTCATGGAAGGAATGATTTGAAAAGAAGTGGGAATATATTTTATGGATCGTGGATGGAGCAATGAATTGAAAAATGTCAGATTTTTCCAATTGATCAGGCATCTGGAATTTATATACGAATATGAGGCTCGCAACCCTTTTCGGATTTTCACCCCCGCAGCTGACGGTGACGGGATACCACCTGACGGTTTGTACCAGCAGCTGTTCTTGTCATCACCCCTCACTTTCTGATTTTCTAATGCGGACGGTCTATACTGACCAAAAAAACTGAAATGGCTTAAGATAAAAAAGTTCCAAAAAACACAAAAGATGATGAGTCGTGGTTCAGAGAACTGGAAGCTCTTAGCTCAAAGCTTTTTTTCTACAACAGTATAAGATTCTGGAAGTTAGGAATGGACAGTTTGTCAGTTTCATTTCCTGTCTCAAAAAACAAATACATTAGCATTTGTTTAACAGGAAAGGAGACTTTTTTTTCAAGAGCTTTGATTTCTTAATACTAGACTGGCATAAGGTTTTCCTATTAAAGTAAGTTAAAGCCTGACCATATGTTCAATATACTAGTCTGATAGGAAACTCAAGAGTGATATTAGATTAGGCCAGTTGGGACCAGCAACAGATTGGTAACCATAGAGATGTGACTGAAAATTCTTTGAAGAGCATATATAATTTAACTGCGGAAGAGTCTTTCAGGACTCTATAAAGTCTATAAATTTTGGAAAAAAAAAGTGGAATCGAATCAACGGCCACCCTGTCATTCCCCGTAGCAACAGCCGTTTCTTCAGCTTATTTTCGACAGAGTCTGGAGATGTCGAAGGCAACAAAAGTACTTCGTTCGAGCAGATGCATGGCATGTGCTACGAACCAACGCCAGATGCCCCATTGGCGTAGACTTTCGAGTCCCCAAAAAAGCAGACAATTTTCCGCATTCCGTATTGCTAGAATCCTACACTAGATATGAGAAGGAACCCAAGATCCTTTTCAGTTTTCAGAATGGTCGCGTGCCGGATCTAGACTTCTAATATAATGGGGCGACCAGTAATATGTTGGAAACAGGAACCGCCCCTAAACCATCCCTCAATCGACGTGAAACGTCTTCTCCAAGTCTAATTCGATCAACCCGATCTTTAACCCTCTTCCAATGGCAGTTCTATATAATTATTTAAATTTAATATTTACAAAAAAGGAGTTGTAATTTGGAAAAGAATGAATAAGTATTAGAAGCATGAGTTTTTAGATTAATTTAGTGATCGTTTATTACTGGTCAATGTTATCTACAATGATTTATTGTAAAAGTAACAATAGTTATAAGTTAAAACCATATTATACATATGTACAGACATCACGAGAGAATTGTCAATTTAAAATTAATTTTCCTGATTGTTCAGTCTTTTTTTTGTATCTTCAAAATATAATATTTAATTAAGAGAAGTTCTAAAGTGCAGCGCGACACTTATTTTTATAATAATTTAAAAAAACTTCAGATAACTCAGCAATTAAAAATTCAATTGGCAATTCTGTCTTGACTCGAAGAAATCCATCATTAAAAATTAATTGATTTTAGATAATTTAATATCGATATTTTGGATGATCAAAAGTCCCTCAGATCTAGATATTTTTTAATTGAATATAACAGGCAAGATTATTCCTGAAATAATAAAAATTAACCGACAAGCTTAAATTAAATGATTTCCATGTTTCGAAATTCCGACAATTGAATTTTATTACCCATTCAATTTTTTTACTAACTCAAGTGCATTCTTCCACTCACATTAACACCATTCACTCCATTTCATTAAATGATGAAATTTTTCAATACCATTATTTTGTTTAACCTACTCATTTTTTCTAGTTATGTACGATGATGTTCACGCAACGGAAATTTAAGTCAACATAGTTTTTGCGTTTATACTTCCTAGCTAAATATTAAAATATTCAAAAATTAATATTCAATTATTGTGATTTGTTATTTAAATATTGTTCTGACTCAAATATTAATTTTAGAATATTTTAGGTAATAGGTACTCGTTCTTTTTAGATATTCCATTCTCCGATGCTCGACAACTGCTATGTCACGCGACAGGTGATCCAAAGTAGTCTTATCGTTCTACCTTCTTCGAATACCAAAAGGAGGGCTTGAAACAGATGCTTCTGGAGAAATCGAATCTTCTACCATTTGGAAAAAAGAATCTAAACACAAAGAAAATTTCAATCTGTAGTTAAAGAAATAATAATAATCTTCTTTCATATTCACTTAAATTTAAAAGAAATGAATTTAGAACTTATTAAAAATATGAATCACCATGATAAAACCTTTATTCTCAGAAATAAAGTGACATCAGTTTTAAGTCCTAGTCTGAATTCCGAGAAAGAGTGAACAATAATATATTTTCTTAAAAGAGGGTCTCCTAAAGAGTACTTTTCAAAAATGTTATTTTCGTCATGAAACTTAGCAAACGAAGATTCATGATGATAAATAATGATGATAATTCCAGTCTATTAAAAAGAAGGTGCACAGCCCCTTTATTCGACTCCCAACGTTCATATTGATCCAGCATTTATATGAAGCATAAACCTTCGACTATTATACATTTAATAAGCGTTTAGGAAAGTGTCTCAGAATCTCAGATCAGTGCAGTCCATTCCTAAAAAGAAGAGAAATATTCCTAGATAACTTTTTATGGGGAGAATTTTATGAATAAAATAGATCATAAAATGCTTTTTATATGACATGTACCTCATGAAAGCTTGTTCCCTCTGTAGATCAAGATGATTTTTCATAGCCACCACCGTCGGATGATGAGGTGGAAGACCTTCATCTTCTACAAGGTATCGTAAAGCCTCAGAAGCACAGGCATCCCAACCAGCATTCCAAGTACTTGAATTCGATTCCTGATTTGAAATTTTATCTTCCTTCAATGTTTCTAGACCATTTACACGAACTCGAGAATAAAGACACGTCGTCCTGGAAGCTTCGAGCTTTGAGGACTCAAAACATTGAGTTCCAAAGGTCTTGAACTCGAAAGGTGGACAGGAGTAAGTCTCTTGCTTTTCTATAGATTTTCCTATGGAACTTTCACTGTAGAATCTACTGTACTTATCATTTTGACGATCCTGCTGGTCCAAAAAAGTGGCATCAGACCCAAGATCCATGCACTGAATTCCCTTTTGAAACTCCCTGGGTTCAAAAGTCGATCGACTTTGGACTGTTCTTGATGAAGATATTACATTTTGCCTCTGAGAAAATTTTAATTCTTGAGCTAGAGAGGCCGCTAATTGCTGGAGTAACCTTGTATTTCGAGGTTCATCTTCGTCTTCGGATTCATCCAGGTCGACCTCAACCCCTTCGTCCTCGGACGAAAAGTCGTCATCGTTTTCGTCCACTCCAAGCAATGTTAATAATCTCTCGGCAGCATCTGGAAGAAACATACAATTTTAATAAGAAAATATCGGATATTCTTTCAGCGTCTATTATAATTTATCTTTCTTCGTGTCTCGCTCTTGTAAGATCTGAAATTTGCACTGCGAATTAAAAGAGTTGGAAACTTTGAATTTCATTATTCTCAAGAACTTTGTAATTACTTTCTTTACATAAATCTTTTATGAAAGTCATACTCTTATACTTCCGCCTTTGTGAGACTTAAAATTGGATTTTTCGTGGAGAAAAGTTTCTTGAAAGAGCAATATCCAGTCACGTTTTTCTTTTATCCGCCTTGAATGAAATTCTTATGTAAAGTGGATGAATATGGAAGAGTCAACAAGAGAGTTTTACATTTTGCATCAAGTGCTCTGAGGAGATTGGAGAATGGTTACAGAATCAACTGAAGATAAAATGAATAAAATACATATAGAAATATTAGAAATCATTCAAGAAAATTAAGAAAATTCAAATTATACACTTGAAAAATTCATTTGAGTAACTTGTAAAAAATAAAATTCAATGCTAAAACGCATTCGCTTCTGAACTCGATTAAGCCGCACCTGCTGAGATAAACTCCAGCTGTAAATGAATTACCTCACAATAATTTCAACCGAACATTTCCCAATAATCATGGTTTTACTTTCTAAGTATTATTCTCAAAAAATTCTGCATAATACTCCATAATGCCCTTTAATAATGATCACCTCTTCAAGATGAATAAATAAAAATGAAAGCCTTTAATAAACAACAAAATAACGAGATCTTGATAACTCTGATCTTGATTATCAAAGTCCAGTTTAACCGAAGAACCACCCAGCCCAGTTTATCATGAGATCCTGTGGGAATTATGCTCTAGAAACGTCCCATGGGAAATACCTGTCGTTGGTTCCCCTACCCATAATCAAACACAAACGCGAATTTCGCACATCTTCGAGTTACCACGTCGTCCCGTCATCCTCTATATTTCTCTACAAGCCTTAAACACACTTTAAAATAGATATTATATACAGAGAGAATTTCGCACACCCTTAAACATGCAGTGAAAGCCCAGGGGTCGACAGGTAGGGGTTACCTGTTCCTGGGAACAAAAATTATTCCGACTGGCCATGGGGGGTGGAAATCAACCTGAGAATATCGGTTAGAAGTCTTTTTCCCTTCAATCTCCCCTCTTTATATTTTTTCTATAAAATCCATAACATTAATTTTATCCCCCTTTTTGAGATTCGTTTAGAAATCATGAGAATATTGGAAATTGAATGAGAGAGAGGGTTTACAAATTCGTTTTTGTGGAAAGTGGAAAAAAACAAATTTTTACTGTTGGGAAGAAATTACAATAATTAATTTTTAAATTGAAAGCATTTGAACAAAAATAACTAAAGCCCTTCTCCCCTTTATACACTAATTATTATACATCATTTCATCAAAACGTCAAAAAGATCTCGTTTCACTTCAAGGATTCAATTTCACTTTGTAAAAAGCAGTCTCCTTTTTTTCAACTCTCTTGTCTGGACCGAAGGGTAAGATTCATTGTTTTTTTTTTCTCGAAAATCTTACTTGTACCAATGCGAACTTTTACTGGACGTTCCCACAGGGATAGGGAGATTTAAATGTCTTTCTATAGTGTTTAAATTTAAAGGGACGTTAAGGTCCTTGACGCCAGGAGCGTTAAAGCAATATTACCATTGCGCAAACGAAGGGTGCTCGAAAAAAAGGGATAAAAAAAAGTTAATGGAGAAAAGACTAAATTTTATGCAAGACTAAAAGTGGAATTGAGAGTAGCTTTCGGTTGAGTAGAAAATAAAAAAAATAGACTTGTAGATTCGATTTCCTTATTTTACTTAGCGTTGAGAATAAGAACAAAATCTATTCAGAGTTGAGGTAATGGAATGCAGACTGGAAAATTCTCATTTCTAATATTTTTTTGGAAAAAAATTATTCGGGAATATCCAAATTTTATGGAGATTCCCACGATCGAAGAAAAAAGGAAGGCGGAAATAAAGTCTGTTTCAATGTTCCATTGAAATTTTAGAACTGACCTTTCCCATCACTTTCGTCCCCAATACCGATTTCATGAGATTTTTCTGTCTCATCCTTACTTCCGCAGGTACCTAAACACATAAAGAATGTCCTGACTTTGCGCGCAGGTATGTAAGAATTGTAACATGATTCCCATCAACCGAACCTTTTTCATAATCAAAAAATTATTCTTATTAAATTACAAATTCAACACAAAAAATAGTATCGGGTAAAACAAAACAGGTGAAATTGCAGGAAGTGAAGCTAACTATGTAAGAGATTATTAATCTCGGTTGTTAATTTTAGGTCCTGAACATGGATTTCAATTTTAGATAATAACAGTGCCACCCTTGGATACCAAGTGTAAGTGCATGGTTTTTTATTACCCCGATCGATTAACTTGATCGATATATACCCTAATAATCAAGATCAAGGACTGAGTTAATTGATTTCCTGCTGAATTAATTGAATCGATGAATATTTACAAGAAAAAATGAAGGTTTTTGTGTAGCATTTGCAAAGAAGTTTAAAAATGAAATAAAAAAGAAAATTAATAACTCAATTTAAGACTCCAAATGCTAAGTTGTGAACGTCATCATTTATAAATTTCAATCACAGAAACAAAAAGATATTAATTGAATTAATTTTTCTTATCTGGTACAAAGAGAAATTTGAAAGAATTATAATTACTTCTAATGTTAGGTGATGAATCAGCAATATTCGCGGCCAAATTGACGAGATCATCAAGCCCTCCTCCATCATCTCCGCAATCCATCATTGTATCCTGAAACAAAAAATAATTTACACAATAAATGTTTCATTCTTTACTTTTTAAAACCAGTTATTTATATTTAAATCATATATCATATTAACATTTTTTTCTTTTCAGATAATTTTTTGACGAAAGAATTTAATTCTTCTTTTTGAAGAAAGAAGCCCAACAGCTTAATCTTCACCTAAATTGCATTTTTTTCTCAGCCACTGCTACTGACTTCGTGGTTACAAGGATCGACCTTGCAGGTTGTTCGTAAATTTGGAAAATTTACGACCCAGTTTTGAACAGACCAAATTCCTAGTGACCCACTGATGAAGGGAGTGAAACCCTCTGAAGTTGAAGTTGATGTTTTCAGGCCCGCAATGCGCCACCCCAAATTAGGATGGGCCGGGTAGGTCCAATTTTACAACATTATTTATTGTAGCCCGTTATTTGTAAGGGAGTCCTACTCACCTTTTTCCTCATACCTTTTCTTCAAGAACCTCACTAGGGACCTTTACGGTAGCGTAAAACGTAAAACGCTTCCCAAAGTTTACGAGTCAAGTCAATTTATCTTTAGTTCAGTTTACACTTTTCTCGATACCCTCCGAATACAAATTTGACCAAAATAAGTACCCTTGTACAGGGTGAAAGCGAGAGAAAGTTCAGAAGGCAAAAAAGGGAAAAAAACTCTGGAGCGTTAATTTCACATCAAAGCCTAATTTCCACTATTTTAAAATAAATCTGGCTCATTACTATTTCAAGTAGAATGAGAGGATATTCAATCTCAAACTCTGGTTGGATTTAACAAAAGTTTAAAAATAGAGACGTTTTCATTAGACCTTTACGTAAACTGCATTCAAGCGGAGCGCAATGAATTTGAATGAGCGAAGGAAGAGATATTAATAGAAAGTTATAACTCTGTTGACAACGAATTAGTCAAGGCTTAATCTATAGGCAAAATATCCTTGTACAGAAGACCTACGTTAGTTCATTCCAACAATAAAGCATACAAAATATTAATAGCTTCGTTTATTATTTTAAAACTTGTATACAAGATCAGAAGAATAGATTTCTTGTCCAACTTCAATTGCAGAAACATGGAGAAGTAGAGGAGAAAGGACGTGCAAACTCTAATGAGTAACAATGCCTCTTTTAATAGTCTGAAATTGGACTCCTCACCAAGTTTGAAACTCGGGGCAGGTGCTCGTTTTGCTACAGTACGAAAATATCTGAAAACGCATACAACGCAAACGATTTCTTCGATTCATTTAACAAGATTAAATAATTAATCAAACACAATTTGACAATAATTTATTTGAGTGAAACTGGAAAATTGAAGAAGTAAAATATTTATAATGGCAATCAAACGACATTCGTTTTTATATACATTCATTAATTGCCTTTTCATTCGCGACAGGAGTTTTAATTATTACCAATTCAGCACATATCGCGAAATATTCGCTCTCAGCTCGATCAATGCATGTCATGAAGGAAGATGGTGCATATAACTTCGAATATCGAGCTGACAGGCAATCGCAGACTTTACTTAGCAAACGAGTTCGACGAGTACAACATCGGTCGATAATAAACTTCTTTCAGCTTTTCGAATCTTTTCAATTTCCATTTGTAAAGTTCCGGAGGCAATGTTGTACTATTTCAAAAAGAAAATTGTTCATTGCTGAGTGCCAATTTGAAATCTTAATTGTTATTTGGCATTTATAAATTTCAGGTATAAATGGCAAACTAATAACTCATTCTTCAATTCTTAGAGCAGGAAAGAAATCTAGAAATTATTAAAGAACGCCTCTCTCAGTAATTTATGATAGTTACTCAATACAATCTATCTTGTCAACTATGTACATAATTATTCAGTCAAAAAAACAGATCTTAATATAATTGAAGGACGTAACAGTAATATAAGATCATCAAGACACACCTCTATCAACATTTGGCTTTATTCTTTAGTTGTGAAACAAAGATCGTGCTTATTATAGTGGAAAAGATAATTTGGATTTATTATTGGCAATTTATGACACACATTATGCTCATTATGTTCATAAATAATTCGCCTGTAAAGAAATAATATGTTCTTTATGGAAGATATGATTGATGAGATTCGGTTTGAAATAATAAATTATACCAATTCGACATCATTTTGATACGTTTTAATGAAGGAAGCCCATTATATGGACTTCGTTCGAGTACTTCAAATCCAATTAATGGATCAATTGATTAAACCAATTAGTGGTTCCGACCAGGAAATTGTCTTTACTTTTTCTGTCTCTAGAGTCTTTTCTATTTTCAACTTTTACTTTCAATTCATCAAATTCATTATTCAATTTGAACTCAATCTGAAGAATTTATGATCACTTGAAAATGATAATGACCACCCCCGTAAGTGTCTTTTACCTCTTTCCTCTCCTCTTTTTCAATCAACAAAATGAAAACAAATGAAGAGTAGAACTAATCGTTTTATTACCTCCAATGTGTTATCCTCCATCATGTCGCTGGTGTCTCTCATGACGAGTCTCGATTGAACTTGGCACCGACAACGATCACTCACCGCCTACGTTGACCTCTCCACTAATACACCTCACTTTTTTATTTGTTATTTAATACAGATAGAAAGTGAATGACAGATTTCCAGTTATAAACACATAACAATATCCAGTCAAAGAAGGAAAAATGAACCTCATAAATTCACTCCCATAGGTTAAAATCCCATACATCAAGTTTAGAAACAATTTTTTTTCAAATTGAAAGAATAAGTGAATGTCTACTGTCCCCTTACGTTACAACAAATGCCGATTTTTATTTGTCACGAGCACATTTTTCGCTAAATTTCCTTTCGCGCATTAAAGAAAAATTGATTTCAATTAATTGTAAGTGTCACTCGGTTCCTTGCATCCCACAAGGATCCTCTGGAAAGTATGGCAGTCTCGGAATGAACTTATCGCGGACGCGAAATCTTCCTGTGGAAATTGCAGGAAAGGAGGTGGAAAGTCGAGTGTAGAGAGAAAAAGATAGAGAATTAGGGAAAAGTGAAGGAAAGAGAGAGAAAATAGAGAAGGTGGGAAGGTGGAAAGAAGTTGGTGATCGCGCGTATTCGCCGATGCTCTGTCCTACTGTCGGCGAATGCGCGCACACTTTCTTTTTTCCTTTTATTTTTTGCGGAGCCGCGAGCTAGGGCTCACGATACGCGGTGGCCACTACGATCCATCGGCCTGCGTGTCTTTGGAAACACTGGCGACTAGTGGCGAGCACCACTCCACACCACGTCTCTGACGTGGAGCAGGTCGAGACACCAGGCCTACAGTTGCCGGTTCAGGGGTGTCGCCATTGGCTGAGGAACCCAGGATTTTAGGGGTAACAATCGTTGACAAATAAATATTATAGCTCACAGGAGCTAGACAAAGATCAAGGAAGGTGTATGAATCTCGTTTGAGCTTCAGTAGGCTTCAATAGACCTACTGGTACTTCATTAGACCTCTGAGGACTGTACGAGGTTCATCTATATATAGTAAACCCCATAAGCAAGCATCAATGGACTTCAAATGATCCATAAGTAGTTGATTAAATCCCTTGGGAATTCAATGAAGCTTCTAGCACCTTTATTTGACCTGCAGATAGTTCAATATAACTATATGGATTTGAACAGACTTGGGACTTCAATGAAGGTTCAGATAGTTCAGGAGACCTCTGGGAACTACAATATACCGGTATTTAATTTTAAAGAAACTTAATGAGAGTTTAAAAGAAGGATTGTGAACATAATAAAAATAGAGAGATCGAACAAGAATTTGGAAAGGGTCCATAAACTTGGTCCTCGGCCCTGAATTATCACCCCCATAACAATCGCACTCTCTCTGTTCCACTTCGCAGCTGCCTTCAGTCCCTTCCCCTTTACCCCTAGCCGCTGTAGCACAATCATCCCCACCTGCAGATCTGATAAGCCAATATTCTCCAATTTAATGGAAGATGGAATGTAATTAATAAAATTTTACAGTAATCGATTATATAATTGGAAAAATGGTCAGATTTGAATGTAATTCTAAATATAGATTAATTTTTGCTTTATATTCATTGTTTTTATTTAAAGATTCTATGAAACTACTGAAAATTAGATAAAGACAGTTTTATCATTTATATAATGTCTTATAAACTCTCAAATTATGAATGAAAAGATTCATTAATTCTAAGTCGAGTTAGAAGTGTGTTTAAACGATATAATGCTTCCAATTTTTATTGCAAAATCGGCAGTTTCGTGATATTACAAGTGCCTGTGGCTGAGGTAAGCGCTAAAGGCACAGGTGCTATTTCACCTGTTCGATATATTATTTAAATGCTTCACCTGCCCCGATTTGAAGATACTTGTATATATATACGAGTACCGCTTCCTCTTTTCTGACAAATGTGTTTTTGGGAAATAAATATATTGTATGTATTGACCAAAAATTATGTTTATTAAGCTATTTTTCTCAGAGAATAACACAGTTTGCTTGTCTTTCGAAATAAAATTGTGAACATGATGAAATCGTAGGCGATCTCCATCCCTTCTCTGTTAAGTCCATACTGCTTTGAATCAAGGGGATTTGAACAGGCACACATTGCGACAAGCATAAATGTCAAGTGTTCGAAAAAGAAGATCATATTTTCAAACAATAAATCATAGTCCTATAAACTTGCACAAGAAGATTTCTCGATAATAACAGGTGAAAAGAACACTGTTGTAAACATAATAAATTTTATTTTGACAGAACGTTTACGAACTTATTATGAGTAAAAAAATTCGATTATAAATTTTGGATGAAGGGTAGAATGATTTAAAGATTTTTAATCTGTTTGTTGAAATTTTTCAATAAAACTTACTCTAATAATAAATATTCTCGGATGTTATCTGGTACGCAGAGTAAATTGTTGAGCCATCCCGTTTGTTTTAGTTATTTCGAAATGTTTGCAACCCCACAAAAAAGTTGTCAGTTAAGATTGCCTTACACATAAATTAAACAAAAATGAATCTCACTAAATGATATACAACTCCCATAAATTCATTGCTTTAAAAAGAATTGTTTTTAAAGAAATTGATACTTGATTCATAAATTTGTTAAGTGTTTTTGTTTTCAAAATGAAAATAATATATTATAAATATAATGAAGAACAAATTATAATCGAAAAAATGGCGTATGGATTCAGTAAATCTTTAAAATTTCGTACTTCAAGCATAAAATAAACATCTAATATAACTATTCAGTTTAAATTATTTAGTTAGTGAATCATAATTATCTATCATAATTCTCTCTGATATATATATTATATATATGTGTCTATAACAGATGTACACTTTTACTCACTCAGTGGATTATTTACTGCTTTTCATATCCATTTACAAGCGACAAATAGAATTGCGATATTCCTGTTTCTAAAGCAATGATTTGTTAATTGTTTGATTTATTACACGCAATGCTAACTTAAAATTTTGTAATGTATGATCTTGAATTATAACCTACCAAAATAGACCATTGATACCGAAAAAAATACATCTCCTCCTTCCACTTCACTCAAAGCAATTTCAGATGTATATAAGGGCTGTTCAGTTTTTAAAAAAACATTCAGTTTCAAGAACATTTAAAGAATTTAAATTTAAAGAAAACTCTCAGTTTCTTTCCTACTTATAAAATGAACTTCAGTCATTTCTTCCTTGTGCTCTGCATCGTTTTGGTTGCTGCTGAAGCCAAATGTAAGTATAATAAATATTTCGAAAAACACATACAATTTTTAAAATTTTAACAAGAAATTTATTTTGTCATTTATAACTTGTAAACCTGGTCTCTTTAATATAAAAAACATCTTTTTGGTGAACATTAATTTGAGAAACTAATCAAGAATTGTTAATTCTTGCAAATGAATAGTGGCACATATATTTTTTAAATTTTGACTCAAAGGAAAACTGTTGATTAACATCTCCGTATTATTCTCAAATAGTCAGAAATACCGGTGTTCGAGACCAAGTGGTGAATCAATTCAGAGAACGCAACCCTTTAAATAAGCCAACTATCGAACAGTATAAGGTGGAGAATCCCAATTTTCTGCATAAATTAAACAACGGAGGACTAAATATCAAAGCAGACCATAGAAATAGAGAATCAGAAATTCAGCCGATTGTTAACCAACAAAATATCCATCGCTTCCACCAAAACCAACATCAACAGCAAAATTAATGTAAACTCTAACTACCCTAATGATGCATAAAATCATTATTTGATTATATTATATTATATTATACAGTGATTAAAAACTTATAATTAATCTTCAAAAAATATATTCATGGACATTTTTTGAAAATTGATTATAAGTTTTTTATCACTGTAAATTAAGATGTATGTGAATAAGTGTGTGTATAGATTTGTGTATGTAAGAATAATTTTTTAATATATATTTATAAACAGAACCTGAAATGTGATACTCATAAATGAAAATTTCAATGTAAATATAATATATGTAATAAGTACAATTTATTCTATAAAATAAAATATAGTTAAAATATAGAAATTTGGAATATGATTTTTTCACTTCTCTCACATTATTTCTTTACTAGAATATCACTTAGATATCAAGTATTCTTCATTGTTTATTTACATATTTAATCAGCATTTTTCCTGCTGACTATCATGTGAAGGTAAAAGAACTTTATTTGCTTGATAATTTAGTGAATCATCAAACTGCGTAAATAATAAAGCAGTTTTATTATAAATTGACAAGTTTTCATGACTTATTTATCAAGTTGAAAAAACAGGAAACAAATTTATAATATTAAATTCTGAGAAGTTTAAAGAAAATACTATTTTTTATTTGATCATTGTTGATTCCATTTGCCAAGCAATGTAATCCTCGACTCAATGCCAGTGGTAATTGGACTATTTTTCTTAATGTAATCAACAATAACATCTACATCGAGTGCCCCTGGCTGGTGATTTCGATAATTTTCACTAATTTCAGTGTGATTATCACCACCATTTAATAAGTAGGTCGGTATCACAACTCTGTACCATTCACTTGGTTTGAGATTCTCATAAATTGGACTCTGGCATGCTTGACACCTACGAATTTAATTAAATTCAATATTTTAAAGCTTAAGCTACTATTTATTAAGCTTTTTTAATTAATTCATAAATTAAAAATAAATAAAACTCTCACCTGACTTTCACGTCAATGACTCTTGAATACTCTGCATTGGATAAGTTGTAAGTTACTTTGAGTCCAGACCACTGTAGGAAACTTTTTCCCACAAATTGAGTTTTCGAGTAACTTGGAAAAACTGCCTTTTCAAGAGCCTAGTAAAAATTTGCATGAATTCCTATTAGAATTGAGAAAATTACATTATGTTGATATCTATTTATAGTTAATTACATACCTTGATAATATCACTTCCTTTCAGTTCTACCCGAAGAAAAATATTTCCAAAAGGTGCAATTACTAAAACATCTTCATATGTTATGGTTCCAGTCTTAATATCACCTCGTACGTAAGCTGCATTGATACAAGCAATAGCTGCATCAGTCCAATAAGACTTATTTTCAGCTTTACCTGTATACTGGTATTTAAAAAATTAATAATATATTCAATAGAACTTTTTAGATTTTGAGTAAAATTGTTTACACTTACATATTCTACCATTGCGTCAGTTACTAAATTCCCTAAATTACACTCCCCAATTCGACAACTGTTTAAATAATTTAATCCATAAAGATAAACGTTGGTTGTACCAATTGGGTATTTTCCAATTTTATCTGCAAATTCTTTCCATGGTTGAAGAGCTTTTAAAATCTCCGCGTCTGCATTACAAATTTATTTAAATATTAATTACTAGAATTATTATTTTTCTGCAATACAATTTTTCTAATTACTTACCTTCCTGAATTTTACTATCCAAAAACATTGGGTTTCCTTCCCAACCAACTACTTCACCCTGAGAGTCAAACCAGACAGTCAGATTTCCTATGTATCTAAAAGAGGAATTGTTTTTTAAAGTTTAAAATTTTGAATTTAAAGTTTTTCTTTGTATAAAGAAATAATATTTGAAAGTATGTAGCTAAAATAAAGAATATATTACCTTGAAAAAGAGGCAGCTTGAACAATTAAGACTTTTCTATTGGTTTTTTTTTGCTTGACAACAACAGGATAAAAATCCTCAGGTTTATCAGTAGATGGTAGATTTTTACCTAAATAAATATTAGAATCTTATAAATTAATTTAGAGGTATTAAAGTATAAAACTCTAACATTATTTTCAAGTTTTATATAGGTTTTTTTTTCTCTACAACGTTAAAAAAGGCACCAGTGTAAAGGAAAGTGTGTGAATGTCCTCCGACTATGATATCAACATTAGGGCATTTTTCAGCTAAAATTCGGTCAACATCTAATCCACAATGACTGAGGGCGATAATAATATCAACTCCTTCAGCTTTCAGTTTCTCAGCTTCGTTCTTAACTGACGTCACTTCGTCAAAAAATGTTAATTTTCCAGTCTTCGCAATTAACTATATAAATATTTAAGCAAACATTTAGATAAAATATTTCGGAACTAAATATGTTTAGCAATTTTGACGCTTACGTTTGTAGTGGCAAGAATTACACCGATTATTCCAATTTTTCGACCACTTCTCGTAATGATTGTACTATTTTTGAAAAGCCCCTACAAAATTAATTTAGTATTTACTGCGATTTATTATTATCAACTAAAATGATATTCATTCATTTGCAAAAAAAAAAACATATTAATACCTGTATTGATGGAGTTTGACTGTCATTTATGTTAGAAACTACAACAGGGGCTTTTACTTTTTTCAAAAAAGGAACGAGACCTTCAATTGCGTCGTCAAATTCATGATTACCAAGATTCTGGAAATAAAAAAAAACTTTTAGATGAAATAAATAAATAAATGAATACCAAATTAGTAATTACCATAGCATCAAAAGGCAGCTTATTCATAAACTCAGCAGTGACGTTCCATTTGAAAAGATTATACCACACAGTGCCTTGGAAATTATCCCCAGCATTGAGGAAAATGGCATTAGGTTTTTCATTTATTATTTTTTTACTAATGGTGGAAATTCTTGCTATTCCACCAAAGCAAGAATTTGGCTGGGTTTCATTTATACATTTGCTAGAAGAATCGGGTCCAGTCTGAAGGAACCTGTAGTTTTCAAATATAATTTAAAAAAAA
Source organism: Synergus laeviventris (assembly GCA_032275145.1). Taxonomy (NCBI): domain Eukaryota; kingdom Metazoa; phylum Arthropoda; class Insecta; order Hymenoptera; family Cynipidae; genus Synergus; species Synergus laeviventris. The sequence goes on along the minus strand of JAUESI010000003.1, from coordinate 11,722,316 downwards.
AAAGAAAAGACTCTTTTATAATTCATGTTCTTAATCATTTTCTTACCTTGCATGAAAATCGTTAATATGCAATACAGTAAGTTCAAAGCGTCCAGTATTTATGGCTCCTTTTACTGTGAATCCGTGACATTGTTGTAAAATAAGAAGCACGAACGACGATATTATCAGTAAGTGAAACATAATTCTACACAACTGAGAAAATGTTTTATGCATTAGTTCCTCAACTGAAAGAATTTTTTTAATACCATACTTGTGAAGAAAATTAAAAAATAATACTTGAAAAATATAAAGCTAATTTTAATTAAAAGATATTCTAAGCACTTCAATTCTGGTAATTAATTAGTTCTGCGAACAATTTTCTTTTGCAATTTATATGTCTTTTATCATTTGACAACACCAGATATTTTATATTCTTATATATTTGCAAAATTCTTACTATATATATATTTAAATGATTCCACATACTAAGTTGTTTTATCGTATTTTGTGCCTATATAATACAATTTTTGTATCGTTAGAACACAATGACTGATTAAAATGTCATCTTATCATAGCAAATCACTGTTTTATCGTAAACTAAAAGATTACGTATAATTAGACACATTTTTAAGATACAGAAACAAAAAGAGATTATTTACACTAAGAAGCTCATTTAATAAAAAATGATAATTTATCGAACTCAGATAAAACAAATTTTCTTTTTAACATACACTTACATTTAATCTAAATCGATTTGTGGTTTGAATAAATCAAAATTTTTTTTTTAAATGGAACCTTATATAAGAAGAATGAGTATTATGATAATAATCAAAGAAATTGTTTCCTCAGTCTTAAAATTGGATTAAATCAACAAAATATTTTTAGTCGGAATAAGAATTAATGCACATAACACTCACAGTATAAAAGATCGAACAAAACTGAATTATTCAACAACCTAGTTGTCCCTACTTCCTCCCATGTCATTTATCATTTTAAGATATCATGTTTCTTTATATCAATGCAGTCAGATATCCTTATTTTCAAATTTTAATTATGTATTTTCCATTTTTGCTTTCGCTTTTATATTGTTAATTGTTACTAACCTAAAGTAGAAGCACGTATCGTGTGGAAAATCCGATCCTCATTATCCAGTATTTAATGGAAAACATCAGAAATATGTAATTTAATTCCCTGAACCTCGATGTTTCATAAAAACAAATGATTAATTATGTTAATTATAATTCTTCAACTTCAGATTTGTTCTACCATTTTTATTTCAAATGGATATGAATGAGCTAAAAAATATCGAAAATAATTTAATTCTAATAGTAATAGAAGTTATTTTATTCTCTCATACAATATATTTGTTGAAAAATCACATCATAGTATCAGTTAAATTATTTTTTGTTCCAACTTCCAAGTAGAGTTACTCTTCCTTCAACACTCGCAATGATTGGACTATTCTTCCTGATGTAATCGACAAGTACATTTCTATCAAGCGGCCCCTTCTCATAATTACGATGGTTTTCTTTAATGATAGTATGATTATCTCCTCCATTTAATAAAAACGTTGAAATCACAACTCTGTACCATTCATCAGGCACCAGAATTTCATATTTTGGAAATTTGCAGGCTTGACATCTAGATTAAAAATGTAGAATTAATAGGGAATAATATTTCTCAATTCAATTTTGAACATGGTTATCATAATTTATTCTGACCTGGCCTTTACTTCAACCAGTCTTGAATTTTCTGGATTAGACAAGTTGTAAGTAACTTTAAGTCCAGACCATTGGAGAAAATTCTGTCCCACAAATTTTGTTGGATTGTAACTATTAACAACTGCCTTTTCAAGTGTCTGTTAAAAATTATAATATTGCAAAATATGAAATCGTAAAATTAGACTAAAACTCATATAATATGAAGTATTAAACTTTACCTTCAAAATATCACTTCCTTTCAATTCTACAATGTCGTAAGTAAGGCTGAAAGGTGAAATTACAACAATTTCTTCAAAAGTAATGTCTTCTGGATTATTGTTGATGTCTCCTTGAATTCCTCCTGAATTTATGAGAGAAATCGCTGCCCGAGTCCAATAATTTTTATTCTTACTTTTCCCTACGTACTAAAATAATAAACACATGAAGAATGTATTTATTACAGACTGAAGATTATATAATGTATATATCAAAGAACCAGAAAATCAAAAACTTACATAATCTACCATTGCATCTGTCACCAAATTTCCCAAATTACACTCGCCTTGTCGACAAGTATTTTTTCCTTGAAGATAAACTTTCGTTTTGCCAATTTTTATTTTGCTGACTTTATCTGCTTCTTCTTTCCAAGGCTGAAGAGCCTTCAATATTTCTGGATCTTATTTATAAACATTAAAATATATTTTTTACTTAGAACATTGGTTTTTCTACTTAGCTATTAGCGATAATTACCCTCTTCGATTGATTGATCCAAAAGAATGGGATTTCCTTCCCAATCGAGTATTTCACCTTTAGAGTCAAACCATACAGTCATATTACCTATGTACCTATAAGTGAAGTCAAAATTAAAAATAAAATAATTAATACACTTCCATAACCAATTTTTCAAGACCAATTAGAAGATAATCTGAAAGGAATTCTGCTCTAAAGAACTATATAAAATTGCTATTTAGAAATTTCCAAACCTTGTAAAAGCAGCTGCTTGGACAATGAGTACAATTCTGCTGCTTTCTTTTTGTTTCACGACAACAGGATATTCATCTTCTGGTTCGTCAGTGAATGGCTTGGTACCTATGGGAATAAAAAAATGAATATCTTCGTTACCATTATTTTTCAGTTTCATTGTTAATTTATTAATTTTTTCTATTTTTAGGAACAAACCAGAGTAAAGAAATGTGTGAGAATGTCCCCCAACTATAATATCCACATCAGGACATTTTTCAGCAATAATTCGATCAACGCTTAATCCACAATGACTAAGAACAATAATAATTTCCACTCCTTGAGCCTTTAATTTATTAGCTTCGGCATTTATTGTCTCTGCTTCGTCGAAAAATTCAAGTCGTTCTGTTTTAGAAAGGAACTGAAAAAATATTACTATTAATTAATAACATTTACTTCTAATTTCATTTTTTATCTGTTTTATTTTCATCTTGATTTACTTACATTCAGTGTAGAAAGAATAACACCGATCACACCTATTTTTCGACCACTCCTTTCAATGATAGTGCTGTTTTGATAAAGATCCTTAAAAAATTAATATGATATGCATTTATTAATTAATGTTACTTGGAGTTGAAAAAGGATTTTTTTTCTTGATACCTGGAGGGTTGGTTCGTTGGTGTTATTTATATTGGTCACAACCACAGGGCTTTTTACTCTTTGTAAAAATGGCACGAGACCAGCGATTCCATCATCGAATTCGTGATTGCCAATAGTCTAAAACACAAACTTGTATTTTAAAAAGTTTAATTTAAAAAAAATATTTACTGTAGAAATAAATTGAGTTTAGACAAAAAATTATTTATATAAAAGGTTATTATATTAATAAATAAATTACCATAGCATCATGAGGTAATTTATTCATGAATTCGGCGGTAACATTCCATTTAAAAAGGAAGTACCAAAAGGAGCCCTGAAAGTGGTCTCCGGCATTCAAAAAAATTGCATTAGGACGTTCTTTAAGCAATTTTCGACTGGCAGTCGAGACTCTCGCTATGCCTCCTATGCAATCCTGTTCCTGGCCCTGATTACAAGTACCGGAAGTAGGTCCGGTTTGTAAAAACCTGATCAAAAAAAAAATAGTTAATCCAATATCAATAGATATTAGAAATGGAATGCTCTTGATTCTTAGATCTATTAGATTATTGATTTCATTTTGTATTAATTATTATTCAATCTAAAAAAGTTTTTTTTTTTTGTTATCAACATAAATAAATTCTTCTATAACTATCCACTTACCGCGCATGAAAATCGTTCATATGTATCACAGAAAGTTCAAACAAATCTGATCGTCCAGGGTACATAATACCTTTTGCAGTGAATCCTTGACATTTTTCGTAGACAAAAAATGTTACAAATAATATCACTTGATGATTAAACATTTTTTTATAAAGCAATAAATTCGAATAGCTAAGTATTTCCTAATTCTCGACACAATATGTTACGCAAAACCTTGAGCAATCGTGCGAATTCAATTGACCTAGATGATACAATTTATTCTTGTTTTAAATACGTTCTTCATATTTATTTATAATAATAATAGACAACGCAAAAAAATTGTATTTTACAAAGTCTAGGTTAAATTTCTTCCTAATCACATTTTTATCAGCAATTTCACCTTCGTGAAGCAAATTTTGTAACGAATAAATATAAACACTCACTGATAATTACAACATTCACTTATATCTCAGTACTCTTGCGGCGAAAGTTCCTGCAGTACTGAATTTTTGCTCACGCCTATTATCATTTTATGATTTCAAATATTCTTATAATATTGACACTTTTTTATCAGTTATCTCTTGTTTTTTTTTTTAAATTAAAAAGTTCGGAAATTTTTATGTTTAGTAGTTCTTTAATTTAAAAAACCAGTTTAATTACAAAATTTTTGTTTTGTCATTATAAACATAGTGTTTCTCTTTTGAAGGGTATATTTTATCTTCAAGGTTTATTCCAATGTCCAAGCATAGTTATCCTCCCTTCAACACCAGTAAAAATTGGACTCGTCCTATTAACGTAACTGACAATAATCTCTATATCCAAAGGTCCTGGTTCACGATTGCGATACCCATATTTTATATCAACGTGATTGTCACCTCCATCTAATAAAAATGTTGGTACTATGACTCTGTACCATTCCTCAGCCACCAGATTTTCGTACCTTGGAAATTCGCAAATGCGGCACCTGCATTTAAAATTTAAATTAGTTGGCGAATCTATTAATAAAGTTATAAATTTGACATTTCGAATTGAAATCTGACCTAACTTGTACGTCAACGACTCTTGAGTTATCCGGATTGGATAAGTTGTAACTAACTTTGAGGCCAGACCACTGGAGAAAATTCTTTCCATAAAATTCAGTTGGACGGCTGCTCTCAAGAATTGCTTTTTCTAGAGTCTGTTGACAAAAATTAAATACTATTAAATTGTACGCAGCAGGTAATTAAGTCTTTGTTAATTAAATACCTTGAGAATATCGCTTCCTTTCAATTCAACAACATCAAAATTGTTTCCAAAGGGTGCAACCACAATAATATCTTCATATGTAATTGATCCAGGATCATTACTAATATCACCACGAATACCTCCTGCATTAATGACAGAAATTGCTGCGCGAGTCCAATAAGTATTATTATCATCTTTACCAACGTACTGAAAAATGATAAAATGATAAAATTAAGAACATGAGATATCATTCATCAATCGTTATCATTGTAAATATTTCCAAAGATCTTACATAATCTATCATCGAGTCTGTTATGACATTTGCTAAATTGCATTCTTCATGGCGACAAGTGTCTAATCCTTCTAGATAAACTTTTGTGGTACCAATTTCTACGTGACCCTGTATAGCTGCCTCTTCCTTCCACGGTTGAAGGGCCAGCAACATTTCTGGATCTAGATTAGAAGAATTTATAGCCTTAATATTTTTAATATTTTCTAAATTAGTTGACCAACAATTTCTTTATAATCACCCTCTTCGATTGAATGATCTAAAAGAATTGGATCTCCTTCCCAATCGAGTACTTCACCTCTGGAGTCAAACCATACAGTCAAATTTCCGATATACCTATGTAAATACATAGTAACACAATTAAAAAGTAGAAATATTTCAATGGTGATTAATATATAATAAGATATAAATTAAATGTGTTCGAACCTTGTAAATGCAGACGCCTGAACAATTAGAACTGTTCTACCAGTTTCTTTTTGTGTGACATGTACTGGATATTCATCTTCAGGAACGTCAGTGTATGGTTTATTGCCTGAAAAAATTGATATTGTTTAATAAATATTTCTATAATTCTCTGACTCTCAACTTTAAGTTAACCCACCAGAGTAAAGAAAAGAGTGTGAGTGTCCGCCAACAATTATATCAACATCAGGACATTTTGCAGCCATTATTCTATCAACATCCAATCCACAATGGCTAAGAGCGATTATAATTTCTACTCCTTGAGCTTTCAGTTTCTCAGCTTCAGCATTCACTGATTTCACTTCGTCGAAAAATTCTAATTTTTCTGTCCTCGCAATTGTCTAAGCAATGAAAAACTGATTAACTTATTGTACTTTTGTTACTTTTTCGAATTTTCCATTACTTACATTTGTAGTGGAAAGAATAACACCAATTACTCCAATTTTTTGACCACCTCTTTCAATGATCGTGCTGTTTTGGTATAGACCCTAAAAATGTTTTTAAACTTTTCAGTATTTAAAGAATTGGTCAAATATACTTTAAATGATGTCTTCAGTACCTTCATCGTTGGTTCTTTGGTGTCATCTATATTTGATACCACCACAGGGGCTTTTACTCTTTGTAAAAATGGAACAAGTCCAGCAATTCCATCATCGAATTCGTGATTTCCAATTGTCTAAAAAATGAATCATATTATATTATACGTTAATATTTTTTTATCTTCTGTATATAGTTTCTTCTATCGAAGAAACTACGAAGCTATCTTTTTATCTTCCATAAAAAACTCAAAAGATCACTTGTATAGGATTTAGGATATTGCAAAGTCCATACAAACAGAATTGAAGAGATATTTCCCAGCAATACTAAATTATCTCTGCGTGATAATGACGGCTTTTGTCGCGTGCTAAATTATCAAGGCACTGAAATTCATTAATCTCTAAGACGTGAACGACATGTGCTTACAATCTTGTCAGCAAACATGAATCAGAGTGCCATCAAACTCGCGAATTTTTCAATAGAAATATTTGTTTAAAAAAAGTAAACATGCATCTCGAGCTATTTAAAGCATTTATTGCGGTAGAATGTTTCTTCAAGATTGGTACATGAACAGAGAAAAGTAATTTATCATTTTTCAAGTAATAAATAATGGTAATCATGACCATATTTTACCTGAAATATGCCCTTGAAATTGAATATTTAGGAAAAAAGAAGAAATTTACCATAACATCATGTGGTAGTTTGTTCATAAACTCTACAGTGGCGTTCCATTTGAAAAGATTGTACCACAATGTACCTTGATAATGGTCACCAGCGTTTAAAAAAATTGAATTAGGACGTTCTTTAAGCAATTGTCGACTAGCTGTAGAGACTCTCGCTATGCCTCCAATGCAATCCTGTTCCTGGCCCTGCTTGCAGGTGCCGGAATTGGGTCCGGTTTGGAGGAACCTGCATCAGCAAAAAATAGTCTGCTTTCGATCATTGTCCTTAGATTTAAAATTTTTACCTCACTTATAGACAAAGAAGAACTAATTAAAACTAACATACACTCAATATTTCTGCTAGAAATAAATTTAAACAGGAATAAAATTTACAAAGAAGATCGTTTTCTTTCTCAGAAATTATAAGCGTAATAATATGAAAATAAATGCGAATGAATTTACAAATATAATTTTAAATGAGAATCTTATAAAAAAATTTGTCCTCATCAATCTTGTATATACATATACGCCCTCGAATCTTGATTTATTCCACCGAAAAATTTCACGGACTAACAAGCAGTTTGAGCCACTTGCTTAGTGTCTCGTGCCACTGGCCTTCAAATTTTTTATAATAAAATTTAAGCCATTATACGCTCTATTTAATTTTGATCAGTGAGTGCGGAGATTTTATTAAATCGAGCGTATCCCTGACTATAATAATTGCAATTAAAAGAGCTTGTTAGCTCCATCATTTAATCTTGAAGGATTTTCAAAACTTTTTTTATAACGAAAACAATTGAATTTCTTATACTTGCAGTAATTAAGGCTTTATTCATAATTAAAGAACATTGTCATTCTTATGATTAAAAGCCTTTCTTCATTCATAAAGTATTTCCTATTTTTATAAAATAAGTAATTGCTTCGAGTATTTTTTATTAGTTTAGCAAAATGCTTTTATGTTTCTTAATTTAAGACTTGCGAAACGCGAATATAAAAACTCATGTGGCAATGTCACTAAAATAACATTCAAAATAATTAAATGACACAGCACTCTTGACAATGTGGGAAGAACAAAATTAAGGTAGAAATCGATACTGCAATTTGTCACAACAAAAGATTATATTTTGACTCTTTTGATCAACTAACGATTGATTAATTATTTGCACTAAAATATGAAAACAGTTTCTTTAAGAATATCAAAATAAATGCTAATAAGTAGTATAATTTTTTATCCGTTATTGATATTGGATCAAAGCATTTGTCAGTGAAGAATCAGTTGACAATTACTTAACTTATACTTCGTTGAAAATGACTACCACATTCACAGATTTATATGTAGATTGAAAATTGTTTATACATTCTGCAATAATTTGATACAATGTCGGATCAATAAATGATACTTGAAACTGAAAGACACTCTGTTTATCAAGTAGATTTCATGAACTATTTTCATATTAAATGTCTTCAACTTCACAATGTCTGAAGTTTTTAAATTAAGAATCTTGCACTTATTATTAGAGAAAAGATTTGAATGAAAACTTAAAAGCAATCTGAAAATACCAACTACGTATAATTTTTATTGATTAACCTACTTCGCGGTCTTTTATTTACGTTCTCTGTCATATACAAATATTCTAAGATTAAATATCCCGCCACAAAAAAAAATTTTCATTATGTATATATGTACTTACCGAGCATGAAAATCATTAATGTGTATCACAGAAAGTTCGAATAAATCTGATCGTCCCGGATACATAAAACCTTTTGCCGTAAATCCATGGCTTTTTTCAAGGACAAAAAACGTCATCCACAATAACACGAGCTTGATGAACATGTTTCTGCAAAGACGATATTTTTAAATATAAAAATATTTAAATAATGGTTGTTAAGGTGTCTGCAGTACAGTTTTGTATAAATACAATGTTTCCTGGTAAAACATAACTTATCAGAATACTAAACATATATGTAGAATACCGTGTATGATAAAAAATTTTGTTCGCTTATCACTTAAAATATGTGTATAGCATTATCAGTCTTACTAAAACGATGAAAGCAGACAAAATGATTCCAAAAAAAAGAGCCTTATATTTTCGAACTGATATTTGTTATTGTTATTTAGGATAAATCAGTGATTAAGTTAATAATAAATCAATATTAAAAATTGACCTTTAGTTTGTAGATTTAATACAATCAATAGATTATGCAATATTTCATCACAGATCACCCAAACCTCTTTTACTTTCAAGGAATTTATATCAGAAAAAAAACGACAATAATTTAATTATTTTTACTGTTATATTGATAGAAACGTTGTGGAATTTCCATTATTAAAATTGATGTTTGTGTTATATTTATGTTTGAGGAATTAGGAAATTATGGACCTTTCTACTAATGACTTGTAACACTCGCCAAATGAGATTTCAAGTGTGAAGTATATTCATTTAGTGGGGTCAGTTTTGTACGCTATTAAATTATATTTAAGTAGCCGTAAATCATGGTTATGCAACATCCGGTCTTTACCTTCAAAATAATAATGCTGGAGGAACATCAAAGATTTTTGACAGAATTGTAAATGTTTTTTTAATATTTAGAATTATTTCTATAATTAAAGACAGCAAGAAAAGTCCACACATTTCAAATTATAACAATTGGAAACATTAGAAAATTTGTTAATACTGTGCATTAACTTTTTAGTTGGTAAATACGCTACTGTTAATTATATAAGAGGTACGTTTTATGCAACTTTTTTAAAATTATGCGTTCGTATGATTTACACTTTTTATGAGTATTTTTCCATAAATCAACTTGTTCCGAGAAGTCCAAAAGGTAATAAAATATGATTAGTTACCTTTAGTTCGTCAGCTTTGTTTTTCAAAAATATCTAATCCTTCCAAACCAGGAACTGTCATTAAATTTTTCAAACAATGGGGAAATGGGAATTTGAGAAATACTTAGCACATGAAACTGAACGATTTGGATCCATTATTTTTGGCGGCGAATCAAGCAGGAAGGTAATTTTATGCCATGCGACACTCACGTGGTGAATGATAGATCAAGACTGATACGTTCAATGACATAGGCACACTTTTCCTCACTGTAACTCCCCGATTCTTATCTCTATCGCTTTTTCTGTCTCTATATAATATCCTTTTCCTTTACAACATTATTGTCAATTGATGATTATTAACCATCAATTTGATCAATTCATCGTAATTACTTATTTGGGGGAAAATAATGAAATTTGATCGAAATTCAGAAAGCCAAATTCGTGAATTTTTTATTCTTATGAATTTTCTTAATTTCATATTGGTACTTTTATTTTTCATTAAAATTTATACTCGTCGTCTCATTAAAGACCCCATCAGTTATTAGAAACAGTTTTCTTGCCAAGTACATTATTGGCTGCTAGCAAACCGGTTCATTTATTTCCCATTTTCTTGGCATTCTTCCCTCCTGTATTCTGTCATTCATTTTTCTTCATGGCCGGAACGAAAAACATTTTAGGAAGTCACTCAAAGGGATGAGAAATGAGCTTGTGAAACGGTCAGCTGTGAATTTGGACACTTCGACAAGTGTTCACTATCCTAATGAGAACAACAAAGCTTTGTATTTCTATAAACCCCTTTCTAATTTATGCGACAATTTATTATCGTTAACTAATTTTATGATATAATAACTTTGATCCTTGATCAAACTGACAACAGTTATTTATCCTTTATGCTAAAAATTGAAAGATCACAGATTAGCAGATATTCATATAATTATTTTTATTAATCATAGATTTATCTCTAGACAATAATGTCTAAGTCTAGGTTTTTGTTTTATTTACTGAGGAAAAAAATTGTGTCATTACTGGCAATGAAGAAAATTATTACGCTCGAATAAATCTTTAGAGACATTTTACTTTATTAGACAATAAAATTATATTTTGGCTAATATATGATTTAAATAAAGGATACAGATCGATATCGAAATTCCTCTATGAAGAAGGTCAACGTACATGAGCGAAGCATACTAAATAAAATTTCAAAAGAGAATCCTTGACATACCTAATAAAAAGCATCATGTATTCTTAATTATTTATTTTTCAAACACTTATGTCACGTGAAAGAAGATTATAAAAACGAATAGAAAAGGCATTTTCTATATTTTGAATCTAATTTTAGTTCTTATATAGTTTACTGTTTAGAAAATTGCAATTAAAACGAGCACATATGATAAATGATAATATTATAATATTAATAATCATAGATAAACGGTAATTTATAGATTACAATTATTTTGTATTCTGTTGCTTCAAATCAGAATATAAAACCATCGTTCTCGAGTTTGAATGATTTTATCAGTTGATATATAAAAACGTCTTTCATTAAGTTTTGAAGAAGCATCTCTGATTTGATTACATCAATCAGTCATTATAAAATTACGCACATTCTTCTTTATGCTGAGTTTCGAAATTTTTTCCTTCTTTATACTTAATAATTTAATCATCTTTATGCTTGAGGCAGAGAAAACTTTACGATTGACTATAAAAGATCAGACCTATTTTTGAACATTACGAAAATATGATTTAGTAATAATTTGGAGCCAAGATATGATAATTGACCATTATTTTTTCATCAGGATGATTAAAAGTATTCGAAATATTGATACCTCTAATTTTACATATACCCATTCGAAAAAGATATGAAAAATTATTTAAATAATAATCTAAATAATCAGTAAGCAAAATGGTATATTAATTTTAAATTCTAGACTTGCAGAGCTAGTTTCCTAGCAAATTAGAATTCAAGGAAGAAATCCCTTTACCTGATGCAGCTTAAGTAATTTACTTATAAACATAAAATCTTGTAAATGGACGGATTTAGGAAATTCATGGGATCTATATTTACAATGGGGAAAACCGATCATTAACTCTCTCAAATAATGAAAATTCAAAGTCCAGACGAATATTTTGCTGATATCGAAATTGACCCGGCTACATTGGCTTTGATGCCGTTTGCAGACTGCTTTGGACTTCAGTCGTCATTCGTCGCTCGACAAAAGCACTCTCGGTCGTCAAAGTGTCTTGAGTTTTTTTCATGTGGTACAACTTTTTGTCAGTGAATCTACAACGTGCGGATTTCAAAAACAAAAAAATAAACTGAAATCAAAATAACTAACTAAATTTGGACGAATTCGCAACTTTGACTTGGATATACTTGCCAAGTGGTTATTTCAATTTGAAATAGGCGATTCCAACGCTGAAGTTGAGACGACAATTATAAATTAGAATTTTAAGTTAATAGCAAATTTTCTAAATAATATTAACATATATTACAATTAAAAATCTGCGTCACAAAAAAGAATTTTTTAAATAGATAATTGAAACTAAAGAATATGAAAAACCGGTTTTAATTGTTGTATCATCGATAAAAGTTACTAAAATGCAAGTTCTAAACACGTGATTAAATAATTATTGCGTGCTGATAGTGCTGATCTCTGAAGATATATTGGTGTAAAGAAAAGATTTCCTAGAGAAATCTTCAGTTTAGTCTGAAGAGCTGCGTGACTTGTTGGACTTATTTCACAAAGATGATACAAGGAAACATTGAGTGATAAAATTTATTTGCCGCAAATTAGTATATTTTTTGAATACTTTTTGAAGTTTTAACTCACAGTGTGTAAATACAATTGAAGAAGAATGTCTTCAGCAAAAATACAAGGCGCGTTCGCCATAATGGCGTTCATCATCTGCGGTACTATTCTGGCAATGCCGATTGATGACGATTCTGGATTAACAATCAAAATTATTCATACGAATGATATGCATGCAAGGTAAATTTAATATTTGCTATAATGCTAACAGTCAAATTACATGAATATGATAATTATGTATATTTTGTATTATTTACTACTGTTCCATTTGAGATATCATTGATAAGGAAAAACGACCAATCTCTCTATTTTTTAACAGGAAAAACGTTCTATATTTGTAAATCAACACTTACTTATTCTTGAAAGATACAAGTTTAATGTTTTTGCAGATTTGAAGAGACATCGAAATACTCATCCGCTTGCTCGAAAAAGCAATCAATGGCTGGAAATTGCTATGGTGGATTTGCTAGATTAGCAACTTTGATTCGACAAGCCCGAAATTCGAGTTCTAATACTATTTTTTTGAATGCTGGCGATACTTACCAAGGGTCGATTTGGTTCAGCGTCCACAAATGGAAAATAGTCTCCAAATTTTTAAATATCCTCGCTCCTGATGCCATAGTAAGTATAACAATTATATAATTATCTAATATCTACTCAAATATCTCTGCTCAAAATGTTGACATTAAAATACATAGCTCTGAAATGTTTTTTCATAAAAAATGAGTTTTTTAATTAGATTTTTTAAAGTTCCTTTGATGTTCGTGAAAAACTAGATGAAATATGATTTTATATGTTTAAAAATAACAGAATGGAATTTAGTTGAGGAAATAGAAACACGACAGCTCGACACGCTTTGCTTTTAACTTTTAGTGACTCAAATTATTTTAATCTATCTGTGAAATCTTAAGAAATGATACACTTAGGAAATATTTATGTTCTTTACTAAAAATAACGAGCAGTTTGCTGATTTTCTGTTCCCAATGATATCCTAAATAAATAAAATCATTCTATATACAACTACATCTACATTAAAGTAAAATAAGATTAATATTAGTGAAAGGTGTAGATTTTTATAAACATTATAATAGAAGCTGGAATTTTTATGTCTCTCTAAATTTACTTGAATGATATCTATGTGGGTTTTTAGAAAATGTTTATATCTTTCCTATCACTTTAAAACATGATAATAAAACATCACTATACGAATTCTATTCTTATATATTTCAAACAAATTAAACATACAAATTATAATTTTTTAGAGTTTGGGAAACCACGAATTCGATAATGGAGTCCAAGGTTTGGTTCCTTTCATTAATGAAGCTCAATTCCCAATCGTGACCGCAAATTTGGACCTTTCAAATGAGCCTTCTTTACAAGCCTCGAAACTTTTGAACTCAACTATTTTAAAAGTGAATGGCACACAAATTGGTGTGATAGGCTACTTGACACCCTTGACGAAAAATATAGCAATAACCGACAATGTCAAATTCTTAGACGAGGTGGAAGTAATTCGAACAGAGGCCCAAAAACTCAAAGCTCAGGGTGTCAAAATCCTTATCGCCTTGGGCCATTCCGGATATGAAATGGATGAGAAAATCGCAAAGGAAGTTGAGGATATTGATTTAGTTATTGGAGGCCATAGTAACACTTTCCTTTATAGTGGATCGCAACCTGATTCCGAAATTCCGGAAGGACTTTATCCAACAGAAATTGTTCAAGAAAGTGGCAGGAAAGTTTACGTGGTACAAGCGTATGCTTATACTAAATATCTTGGAAATCTAACAATTAAATTTGATAAAAATGGAGAGATTTCTTTCATTAAAGGCAATCCAATTTTGGTGAATGGGAAAATTGAACAGGTGAGAGTTTTGATATTTTTTTTTCGAAAGGTTTGAAATGAAACAAACTAAAATGCAATTATTTCAGGCAGAGGATGTATTGGCAGAACTTGACAAATGGAGGCCAGAAATTGAGGAAATAAAAACTAAAGTCATTGGTAATACAAAAGTATTTCTGAACGGAGACAGTAAAGTCTGTAGAAGCCAAGAGTGTAATTTGGGGAATTTAATAACCGACGCCATGATCAAATACGTAAGAAATTAAAATCATTCAATTGTGAAATCAACAAATTATTTCAATTATACAATTTATTATATATATATATATTTAATAAATATTTTATAGAATATTAAAGACTACGATGGATCTGATGGTTGGACGGATGCTCCAATTGCTGTACACAATGGAGGAAGTATCAGAACTTCAATAACCAGAGAAAATAATGATCAGGTTCGAAATATTTCTCTATTAAGTTCTTTATCAAATTTTCTATGATTCGTTTGTTGTTAAATAAAAATTTTCGTTCCGATTTTAGATAACATTAGCAGACATAAAAGAAACTCTACCTTTCGGAAACGTCCTTGTCAAAACGGACATGAGTGGACAAAAACTGCTAGATATGCTCGAATTTAGTGTAAAGAGACTCATGTTTAACAACTCAGGTGATTTGGATGGTGGTTTTCTTCAAGTTTCTGGACTTCAGGTGAGAAAGAAAGAAAGAAAGAATTAGTAATATTAAAACTATTTTTTCATAATTTTGTTAGAAAGCGAATTGACGATAAAATGTATAAAACTATTGTTTCTTCTTTTTAAGGTGTCTTATGATCTCAACAAAGAATACAAGTCAAAAGTCATTTCAGTCAAAGTGAGATGTGCTGCATGTCAAGTACCAAAATACAGTGAATTACAAAAAACTGCAAATTATACGGTATTATTGACGGATTTTCTCTCGCAAGGTGGAGATAATTTCGATTTACTTAAGGAGCTAAAATACACCTCCCTCGGTAAGAAAAATGATCCCTATACATGAAATTCAAGTGATCATTAAATATCGCAGATTGTAACGATTATTCTTAATTTTTACAGGGGCAAGTATGGATGAAGTAGTAGAAGAATATCTAAAAACGGAGAGTCCTGTTTATCCAGGTGTTGAATGGAGAATCACTTTTAAACCTCCCGAAGAACAGCCAACCACACCAAGTTCGGCATCAACTTTCAACTCCCTTACATTACTTTTCCTCTTACCGCTAGTTAGTTTATTCTGAAACTAAGAAAAATCTCTTTCATTATAATGGCTGAAGTATATTCTTCAAAATGCATGTTAAAATAATTTTAATTTCTAAGTTTACATTGTACTTATGTTTTCGTTCGTATAAAATTACGAAAGACTGTATATAAAAACATCAAATACTTTTTAACATTTTAAGATACCGATTCGTGTTCTATAATTTAGTACACGTATTTTGTTATAGTGACTATTGAATAAATAAAAGAAAAATTGAACAAAAATCAGTCTGATTTTTTAAAGAATATTTTCACAAGAAAAAAACAAGAACACTTCTGTTTCGTAATAGTGAAGATTCGGTGCAAAACTTCAAATAGATCAATTACTTCTCGTTTTGAATTTCTAAAATACCGAATCTGTTACCTAAATTTCATAAATATTTCTGATACATGATTCGATGGCCTATTTCAAAAGCACATCATTATTTTCAGGAACTTTCGCAATGTATACAAGTTTATGGTCATATTTCCTTTAAAGAAGTTTTTAGAATATAATTTACGTAACTTCTGTAAGGCTTTTTCTGGATTACATTCGTTTTCGCTAATTATGTATTCTGCAAACGAATCAAGTTACACTTCTAAAAGGAAAGTTTTCTATTTATAACTTTTTTTTAGAAATTCGACGTACTAATAATTCGATGCCCTAGGCGAAAATATTTTAATACACACTTCATATACCCTCAAAATTATTTTTAAAATTGTGTAAAAAAAGTTTGCCTCGTCTGTACCCCCCTGGAGAGTTGCCATGGTTGTTCTACGGTCTACCCTCGTTACGGCCCTGCCCCTTGTCTAAAGTAACGTAACCTTTGGCTACAAACCGATTTCACATTTTATTCTGCGTTTTTTTTTAGCGATTATAGTGTTCAGATACTAATATGTGCCTATGTGAAAAGCAGTTAATAATATTCGGATGGTTAAAACACACGTCCTTCATTGCTGTATCTATTCTAGTAATTCTGCAGTCAATTATAATAAAAAATAGTTATATGCACACTTTATTAATAGTCTGCTTCATGTACTATCCATTTTTCTTTACACTGATCTACACATAACATTCAAGGAATTCGAGAATTCATTAGTTTTCTCAGTTTTCTGCGTTTTTTGATTTAACGGATTTTTACCACAGATTTAGGAAAAACAATGAAAAACAATGAGACGAGTGACGTTCTATACGTCAGTTCCGTTCAGGGCCATCTATCGCAAAATTTGCGAACTTCTTTAATATTTATCAACTGGAAGTCTGGAAACGTTCTAAACTTCAATTTGAAAGAAATCAATTTTTCAATACGCAATTTTTAGTTTTAGAAATTAGATTTTTATATTATACTTGTTTTATAATCTTACCATTTTGCTACTTAACCCCCAACCATTAGTACCCCGTAGTTTATTAAACCGTTATGGAATTTGAGCAGGCAGAACGTACCAGAAACGTACAAACAAGCATTTTTTATATGAAAATCGCTTATTTTGGAGATGATTTAAACTGTTTTATTAATATTTTTTAAACATCGGAATGCGATATAATGGAGTAATATAAAAAAGTAGATTATGTAACAGTTTAAATATTGAACTAAACTTTGCAACGATTGAACGATATTTTCTTTCCTTGATCTTAATAGATTTTTAAACTTTCCGCTTGATGGCAACACCTGTCCATTGAGGTTGAACAAGTTTGATATCAGTTGAAAGTAAAGGAAAATTAGTTCCGATTAATTCCAGTAGAGGCTAACACAGATCAAACAGGCAGACAATCGGCAACAAAATTTTGTTCTGTCCAATTTTTGGAATTGGTCAGAAAATTTTCTGTTTCTTTAACTTTTGTATCCACTAAATTAATCGTGAGTGTATTTAATTCATAAAAAATGGTGTAAGACGAAACAATACTTTGTGTCAGTTCTTTAGTTTTCATAGTTTGTCTACTTTAAGGTTAAAAATTTGTGAGTTAAAATAAGAGGATTCAAAGATTTCAAGGTAACATTTTCTTTATTTTTTATTTCTCATTCATTACTCGTAATTTACTCCTTATTCCTCAAATGACAATAGTTCCTAATCTGTGCTTGAAATTTCATATATGAATTTTGCAAACTCTTATGAAATTTAAATTAATTAATTATTAAACTTTACTCCTGAGGTAAAAAGTTTCTTCCATATAAGCACGTGTATATTATCCTTGAAACTGTTTTATTTTGCTATTGCATAACGCTATGTTTACGCAAATTTTAAAAGCAGAATAATTCAAGGACAAGAAATAACAGAGTAATCACATCAGAGACGCTTATTTGAGAATTGTCAAGTTATGTAAATATATCATTTGCAGTCCTAACAACGATTTCTACTCGTTAATAGCTATTTAAAATTAAATTAATAAAACATTTCGTAGATTTAATTTCTTCGAAGTCTATTAAATTATTGGAAATGAATATATGCATTCAGAAAATTTATTCCTTATTGATACAAATGCAGCAGTTATTTGTCTTTCCTTTAAATAACTTTTAATTATTTGTATTTACATTTTCTATTCTCTATTCTCTAGAGTTGATGATTATAATCTAAGCTGATTTTATAAGTATATTCGTCAGTTGACCTTGTTAGGTCTCTCTGTGGCATTGGGCAAATTGAGTTTGAAACCTTTTTTTTTTTACTCTTAGACTTTCAAGGTCTCTTCTCCACACTTGGAAAATATTTTTATACCTGAACTTTACAATTTCATCACTGTTGTTTTACTTTTATTTATACAGCATTTACGTGGCGTTTTGGTTGAATATTGCCATACAATAAGAGGTAACAAAATATAAATCAACAAATTATTCGAATTAAAATCATATTTACGATGTTTATGACTGTATCTATGACTGCATCTAAATTTTGAAATAACTTTTAATTTAAGTTGTAGATGCCCACAGGCAAAGTCGCAGGTCAAAGAAAATTTGAAGTTTCTCAACAAGACCTTCGATAGCTCAGTTGGTAGAGCGGTGGACTGTAGTTGGTTTCTGTGACGTAGACATCCATAGGTCGCTGGTTCAAATCCGGCTCGAAGGAAAACATTTTTTTTTTGTAATGTAAACAAGTTATTTAATATCTATATGATAACTACATTTCTAAAATTATTTTATTTGTCTCAATTTTAATTTCGATTTCTGAATTTTCCATTTTTAAATTCATCTTATATAATAAATCTTATAAGGAGATAATACGATTGCTGTTTACCACAATTTCTATAATGGTAGAAAAAATATAGTACGCTATCTCTAATTTTATATCTCTGGAAAGTGCTGCAGTCTAGTAGTCAATGATACAAAGTTTTCTGGAATTTATTATTTTCTTTGTATCTTTTTATCGATTATGTAAATTTTTTGTATCTTTAAACTACATATAATTTTAATATATGTAGTTTATTTTCAAAAGAACTTCACTTTTTTTTACTTTCGCAGTAAAAAACTTTATCGGGTATTCATCCTCTTGATCTCTTCTACCAACATCCGTGTTTACGCAAACTGGTAAAAATTATAGACCACTTAAGAGTATGCAAGTACTTCAAAAAACAAAATAAGTAGTACTTGATACATGTGGATCGTTAAAATAGTTTTCTTTTTTTAATGGGAATACGTCGATAGGCAATTTATTCTGCAATCTAAAGGGAAGATTATTCATATTATATGAGAAGACTCAGTAGATTTTTTCCTCGAAAATCCAGTGAAGCATGAGTGGAATGTTAACTATAACTGGGTGCCTCCATAAACATTATTAATATAATTATATTTTCGATAATAATTCGCGAATATAGCTGCCTGCTGCATTTCTTCCAATTGACCGATTTGCGGCACAATTTCAATTGTGAATAAATTCCTATTCGGACACTTGAATCGTTTGTCGACTGTATAACGCTAGATTACGCTTTTATAAATGTCTGTAGTATGAATAATATTTCATGCGAGTTAATTTGACGAATCTTTTATCACTCGAGCTACTACCTCATTTATTTGGCCGTGTTGAAACTCATATGAGAACTCATACATAATCGGTGCTAGCTGATTTTTCATTGTTAAAATGTATAAATAACCGAAGTCCGTAATTTATTGGTTGATAATACATGAACA
>JAUESI010000003.1:11679867-11702265 GCA_032275145.1 Synergus laeviventris | reverse complement strand
CATCCCAAGGGTAACTCTATTTGATATATCAGCATTTTGGCTACATGCATTTTTACAAACGAGTAGTTTTGATAACATGTTACATGGTGCATGTCATTTTTATTTTTATATGACTTCCCAATATCGATCGGATGTCGATAACACAGACTACTTACATACGCCCTGTTTCACTTTTAGATGTAACCAAATTTAGGAATTATGTACTAGGAGCTTTCACAGAGCTTTAAGCAAGAAAATTGAATGCAATAAATTTGCCGGCATCCAAAATAGAGAATTCATCCATCTAAATGTCATATAATTAAATATCTTACTCTATCAGTCCATCACAGTGAAGTTTAGTAAACTATGTATGTCCGTGCTTCTACATTTGCTTGGCAAGGATGCAATATTAAAAAGTACTGTATGAGATTACATTGCGCTGAAAGAGCCAAGGTGCCAAGAGAATTGAAATTTATTGCACAGAGTCCTACGTAGATTAATTTGTTATCAGACAAAAATTTACTGAAACTACTGTTGAATATGCTTGGAATGAATGTAGAATATCCTTGCTTTGGCGAGAAACATAAAGAAAATTGCTTTATTTTCGCACCATAAAGATCGTCCCAGTCATACTCTTCGCTTTAAGAAAGTTTTAGAGTTTAAAGTTGATCTACCCTTACCAATTACTTTCTAAAAGAATAAATGCAACACATTTTCTCAGTTATAATAATAATTTCTATTCTATTCTATAATTAATTCGTGAAAAGTGTTACATTGTAGACATGAGAATTAATTTAGAAGGACTTTAGTTTATGGCTTTATGAGTTAAATTGAAAGAGGTGCTGTCTTCGTGTAATTAACTCTTGAGTGTAGTTTGGAAGCTCTTTTGTGCAATAGCGCCTTGAAGGCTTGTAAAGCGAAATTCATTTAAGTATGATATTATTTCTATTAAATTATAACTCGGGGTTAATTAAAGTGAGAACATTTTCTTAGACGAATGTTATTGAATATTATTTCGCTTAGCATCACTTCTAAACAGTAACAACACTATTATTATCCGCATTTTAGTCTTTATACTATTTTCTATGAACTACACAATACATCAAGAGTTTATTTGGGAAATTCCTCGAGTAGTTAATCATATCTAAAAGTTGCGATGCAGGGGAGATGGTGACGACGTTGGTAATATTGTGGCGAGCTTACGTGGTTCTACAACCCCTTTCAATGCACTCGTGACCATCATTTACAACGTACGTGCAACTCGTGTTGTACAAAGCATTTCCGTTATAAGGAAGTTGAAGGCAGGACAAGCAGACATCAACACGTGCTTCGGTAATTCCGCAGCCATGTCCTGCATATAGTAGTGATGTATAGTAATAAATTGAAATATGCACTAAAATATATAACAAGTATCGATTGAATATGAGGAAAAATATGACCTATATAAAATCTTTACTTTCACATTGACAAGATATGTTGCACAGCGTGTTATTTATTGCGAGCTATGGAAATTGAGCACATGCAAATTGAATAACTTTGCATACATATTAAGAATGCATCCAAGTTTTATTTGATTTATAGGAATACGTGTATTGAAGCTCTTCAGTCTGGTCACATTTTTATGATTTCAGTTATATAAAACTAATCTAAAAATTGAATAATATATAGGATCTAAAGATGTCGAGAGTAATATTAAAGCTAATAAATTCTTCTGTGTTTCAGAAACTCCTGGCGTTTAAATCATCTCCCTATAACGAAATGTGGCCATGATTTGGTAAGTTCCTAGCGCTTATTATTATTTGTGTTAAGCATAGCTAATTTTGTTCAATCTTTGTGGGAAATAGATTTGGTGTACAGGGGAACAAATCTTATTAAAATATCCTTCTTTCGTTCGTTAAAGCTGTACCCTCGGGAAAATTGAGTGTTTTAATCTCGTTACGCTACTGACAAAAGGATCCAGAAAGGAAACCTTACGGTTGGTTCTGCACATCGACTTTGTCCTTTATTTTCCTTTGTTGCTCGTTCTTATTAACTTCATCGACAGACTACAAGAGAAACAAAAGGAAAGGGGGAATTCGGCTCGAAGTTCGAAATACGAGGGTGAATTTAGAAACTCGGTCTCGTACTTTCGTACATTATAACATTAATTAGTAATATACCTACGTGCGTAGTTTACTATTTGCTGAAGACGGAAAAGAATCAAGATTAAAGACGATCTCTTGAAAAATCAATATCACTACTATATTGGTTCGCTGAAAGTTTTTTTAATTTTAGTCCAATAGACGCATTTTTGTAAAGAAATGATCCTAAATGGAACCCTAGAATGTTTAATGTGTGGTAACACAATATGAAGCTAAAGCTTTGCTGATAAGGCGACGCTTGATGCTATAGTTATGAGCTTACTTGCAGGCGAGCGACAGGTACAATTACTTACACCCCCATAAACTTCTGGTGCTGAGACTGCCGAGGGTTCTCGTCGTTCTCGGGAAAATCTCAACCTAGCTTAAGTTTCCGGTATGCTGGGGCGTTTATAGTGCGTTTATAGCATTAGATCTGTATACGCTGTACACAACGCTCGAGACGACTATCTAGGATGCAGTCGTGCGCCGCGTTGTGCGGCTTTGTCGCGGATTAGCTTGAGTCTTCTCCCTCGTTACATCGTCCGACATCCGGTGGTCCCTTTGACAGTTTCTGCACGGGAATGAAATCGAATTCGAACACAGGATGTGCTGCAACAGTCCACAAACCTCACAGCACTTGCTGCTACATTCCACTTGTTCAAAAGCCGCTCTGCTCTCTCGGAAATCCGAGAGATGGAGAACGGTAAAGTCGAATCCTCCCTTTAGAGATAAGTCGACGCGAGTAACGGTTCGGAAGTCGCAGACTCCCTTGAGCATGGCTTTTGGTGCTTCATTCGAATCGTTAGATCTTGGGATTTTCTGCACCGTTAGAATGCTCGCTGATTATTATCTGCGGATGAACCTAGATTGTGTTCCAATTTCGGAAGATTTCTTACTTTGTGTTGAACTCCGCTTGATAGATTATTTTCAAAATTCATTGGATATGACTGTGTTACGTCCTACCTGTCGTTTTTTACAATTATCTGGCAACAGACTATTTCTATTACACTAATCCCTCGTTTTAGTTCACAGGTTAATGTAAAGCTGGGGACGAGTTGAAAAGTGGTATGAGTGTGCACTGTGAGCTTACCGATGGATGATTTCACTTCTTGGTTATAATCCTTTTGTTGGACTGGTATTCCATTGACAGAATTCATATTCATTCGGAGAATCGTCACTTCACCTTGGGACCGGTGTTCACCGTTAAACCCCGGCAAATTCTTTGTGTTAGTGTCACACAGACACATAGATGAAGTTCGTAGTGCAGGTATAAGGGTCGTAGTCCTCTTACAGTTTTCATGGCTCAAATAATATGCAGGTTTGAATTATTAATCTAATGAAGTAAAAGATGATGTTTACAATTAGGGATGATGCTTATAATGCTAAATAAATCATATGGTGATTACAAGGTTATTTTGAGAATGATTGATGAGTTAATTATGATTAAACCCCTAAAGTTTAAAGTTATTCATTTTGTTAGTGTTACAATGCGTTTCGATTTCAGTATACTTAAGATACTTATAAGCAAAACGTTGAGTATAAGAAGTGAAGACTGGTATGAATGGTTCTGAAAAGAGTAAGATCGAAAGGAAGGAAGTTATTGATACTCGACAGGAAGAAGAAACTGATAAGGAAAGAGGTTCTCTTGTGAATGGAGAAGTAATGGCCCAGAAAGCAGGAGGAGGTGCAGTAGCAGTGTGCAATGCAGGTTGGACCGAAAGTTCGATAAAAGCGTCAATAAATAACCGAAAAGCGAAGTAGACTTCTCTCTGCGAACTTTTATTGTTGATCTAACCATGTTAACGCTTACGAATCCGTCTACGTAGAATTGCACAATACCTCACAGTTCTTTTAAACTTATGTTTTAGTTCCAATTCACTTTTCAGTTCCTGCAAACTTCACATACTTTTTATTTATTTAGATTGAAAATTGTTTCTTTAGAGCGTACCAAATAAACTATGGATTCAGTTCATTTGAGAAAATCCTCAGATTGTAAATGTCAGAAGGGAGAGACTTTCGGATGTCCTTCTCCTGGACACCAGGTTCGGAGAAAAGGATTACCATGTTCTACAAAGGGGAATTGTTACTTTACTCAAATAATAACAAATTTGAAAAGGAAGTCAGCTGTAAGTGATACCAGTACAAAAAATATATGTATTATATTATATGTATTGAAAGCCTTTTTTTCTTAGGCTCAAGCCAGAATTTTGAGGACCTTTGAGCGTAGCCAAATTGGTACACAGTGCAATGTGACCTTAACTAAGAGTGAGAACGAAATTTTTGGTAGTCCAGTTAATACTGAGGAAAATGTTTCCTCTATCTTGATTCACGAACTTGAAACTCAGGGGTTAGATCTCAACAGTATGTTGAAATGTTGGATGAAATTTAATAATAGGGTTGAAGAATTCTTGATAGTGGAAGCAGACATTCAAAACAAAGTAAGAAATCTGCTATCTTGGGAAAACTTATTTTTAAATGCGAATGAGAAATTGGATAAATTGATGGGCGAAGCGATAAATATTATATTTTAAAAGATTATATTCTTCGTTTGATATTTCATTTCATGTATAAATTTACTAATCCACATGAATATTCAAATATTAATTTCGATTATATGAATATTTAACGTTGATCCCTGAATGTTGCTTTATACTTAAATATACGTCAGTTATAATTATTATTAAAAGACAGTTTCACTTTACTATAAACTCATTAAATCTATCTCAGCTTTGTATAAATGGCTTTCGACAGTTGACGAATCTGGAATCGACATTGCAGTCTATAATTCAACGAACCAAGAATTTCGAGGAATCTGAACTGATGCTGGAGGAAAATCTCATCTATCGAGAGCAGAAACAGTGCTTGCAAAGATCTGAAGAACGCCGTAGAGATTTAAGGAATCTCGTAAATGTAAAGAATGCTTTTCAGATCTATTGAAAAACTTTTCTTTCGTATCAAGTCTAGATTCATTTGCTTTTATTTCAAGCAATTAAACAGTAAACAAACCCCGCTGTTTCTAAGAAAGTCAGAAAGCAGGTAGCCTCTTATTGAGGTCCGAGTGTGTATGTATAATGTATATATAATTATATATATATACATTTCTAATAGAATTAATTTAGTTGCTTGTTAATTGAAAGAGGTTTATGATTCTCCCTTGATTAGTTCAAGCATGTATCATTAGGAATGATATTCCTAGAAATTTTGAGGGAATTAATCAAGTTCAAATTCCATTTTACTCCAGTGAGTGTAAGCCTCAGTTAATTAGCTTTTTCTAGTCCACTTACACGCTCATTACATAAATCTCGTCATTTGGCAGAAAGTAACACTAATGTGTCTATACTTGCAGAAATAAAAGTGAATATTAAAAAGATAAATGAAAAGGGTTGAATGCCCTCCAGTCATCTAGACTCCTTTAAAATGTTATCAACAGACTCTCTTTGTTTCCTGTTTTCTAACCACTGAATCACCCCAACTCTCTTAGTCCTATTTGGAGTCCGAGGACCGGAGTCATGCGATAAGGGAGGA
Source organism: Synergus laeviventris (assembly GCA_032275145.1). Taxonomy (NCBI): domain Eukaryota; kingdom Metazoa; phylum Arthropoda; class Insecta; order Hymenoptera; family Cynipidae; genus Synergus; species Synergus laeviventris. The sequence continues at coordinate 11,696,641 of JAUESI010000003.1, read as the reverse complement.
TATAAGTGCGAAAGAAAAGGTACTTTACAAAGAACGACTGATAGACAGAGCAGCTTTGCAACTTGCTTTAAAACAGATGATGCGTATAATGGGAGCACCGGAAATAACGGAAATTCAAAGGACGTCTAGCTGGTCAAAGAAGGAAAATACAGCATCTCGAATCAATACGTCAAAAATACAAAAATTGTCTGAATTGTCAATGTGTTCCCGGGATGTTCCAACGTGTGTCAATTACTCTTTGAGGGTAAATGGAAAAATGTCTACGTCCAGCTTTAGTAAGGAAAATCAAATACTTTGCCAGTAATTTAATGTTAAATAGGTGTAGTATTAGATGTGACGTCTAATTTCTATTCCTGATTTTATTTTAAATATAGAGCGATGTAGTTCGGAGAGACTTGCATCAATTTCAAGACATTCTCAAGAAACTGAGAGTTCCAGCGTAAAAGAAGATTCAAATCTACAGGCTGAGAAAAAGTGGCAACCCTATAATGAATGTGAATACAATTCGAGATTTTCTTCGAATGTTCACGAAAACTCGATCTCGGTTCAAATCGAGGATATGCGAGATACAGACTCGAGGGAAGCTTCCTGGTGGCAGCAGAGCAAAAATAAAATTAGGAAAACCAAGAGGAGTTTGTTTGGGAAAAAGGGTAAAAGACTGCAGAGGACGCATACAGAAGCAGTATTTCCAAATTAGTTTTTTAGTTCTCTCTGTTTCTATCTCAGATATGAAGAAAGTTTGATGCAGTTTCCTGAAAGAATTGTTGCTCATGACACTAATAAAACTCTTAAGAATTGCATCTAGAATCTAGACCTTGAGATATTTTATTACATTGAAATATTTCTTGTCTATATGTAAAGTTAGAAGACTTTGGAAACTGCAAAAAATCACTTGACGTATATTTAAATGTAAAACAAATAGAAGATCTATCACTGTATCCATTTCATTATTTTTGTTATGCAAATATGACCAAAAAACTGTTTTGTTTTTGAGATCTATTTACATTAGGGAACTATTTATTTTTATAAAAATCCTTTCTAAATATTGAACTTGTTTTTGTGCGAAAAAATTTGCTCACATCATATAGTAGCGAGATATTGAGACCGAGAGTTTCATGCTTCCATTGTTCGATACATCGTATACAGTTATTCGAGTCAGTGAATCGCGGAAATTTATATCAGCGAATCATCTGAAACATTCATCAGAGCGTGAACTTTAGTACACTTGAATTTATTTGTTCATGTATTCTTTTTTATATCAAGAGTTTTATAATTATCTGTAAGAATTAATAATAAAGTACAGAGAGAAACGAATGTTAATCAAAGATTCTATACTTCATAGATCTTTCTACTTAGAGAAAATGCCATTAAGAAAAATCGAATTTCGTTAATTAGTTTTTAATCAATAAAAGTTCTGCTGTAGAGATAACGGTACCTATGATGTTAGCTTTTTCGAATTTATGTACTTCCCTGATTGGATGTGAAAGTGTAAGGAAATATTTGCACTTGGAGAAAAACTTTTACCGATCAGGATTCGGTATTCGAAGTCAGGGAGAGTGTTGACTGCGCCTGGGAAGTTGGAAGGGGATGAATCAAATTGGACGTTGATTAGAGCGCATTGAAGACACCTTCATCGTGCCCGGTATAACTACGGATTTCCGCTAATTGCACCCAAGTGCGAATTACTAGTCCCTCTGGTGCATCTTTGGTGCATCCTTGGTGCTTTGCTCGAAAATGTCGTGTAATCTTCGCTTTACTACTAATAGGCAAATCCTTTACGCTTTGTCGAGAATTGGAAGTGGAAACTGGAAAGCAGAAAGTGAAGATTTTAAGACTAAAGGTTCAACTCACAGAAGAATTTCAGAGTCGAGTGGTTCTAGCCTTTTATCAGATAAAGAAATAGAGGTTTTTATCACGTTCAGGGAGTACTCTCAGAAAAAAGATGTCTTTGAATCAAATAACTATTTCTTTGATATAAAGCCAAAGAAGGAATTTCTTTAAATCAAAGAAATTTTCTGATTTATATTTAGTTGGAGACTAGACAAGGTTTTAATATTCTGATGCGAAACCTATATCTATACCTATCCATCCTGTCTGGTAATTTCTATTTGGGATGTTAGAAGCGTCATTTCTCATTAAACGTCTGAAAATTGATGTTTGCTGCACCCTTGTTACTCTATATGCTACCATCCCTCCTGTTCCTCACACCCTTGTACATACAATCATACATTAATGGCATTTGCTGAAACTGAGGGTAGCTTGTATTTGTGTGTATATCCGACATCGAACGTCAAGTATTTACCTATAGTGTAGAGGAAACTTAACTCTCTCAAGGGGAAAAAGGAACACTGGACGAGGGAGAATCGACGGAAATGAGATGAAGATAGATGAAGGAAATAGAGAGAAAAGAGAAAGGAGGAGATACGAAAAGTCTCACTGTCTTGAAAAGACGACTGTTCCATTAGCCATCCCTTCCATTCGCTTTTTGTTTTTTATTTTATTTTTTTTATATTCTCCTGCCAGTAAGGCAACAACGGTCGTTACCGTTGCCATTTCGAGGAAATGGAAACAAATGACGTGTAAACGCTTTGGACTCATTGTTCTTATCACGCCATGATCCATCTTGTTCACACGTGTAACGTCTTTTTTTTTCTTTTAGGGATACAGTTGAGTTTCTGTGTTATTTTGTAATCTCAAACTTGTGAATCAAGGTAGAATTTTGCAGTTTCCAAATGAGCGTATTTGAAAAGTCTCGATCCAATCTCGGTAACTAATTGGTCGAATCGACCGATGCGATTGAGAGGCAACTGATTCGTAATCGTTGGAAGCTCGCGGTAATTTCACTTCGTTCTCTTCCTGAACCGATTCAAACCAGCCATTAGGCTTTGTCATTTCGTTTCCTCTTGCCATCCAGACACGTTCTCCTCGTAATGCCTGGCGGATTCACGAGAGAGTAGACGCCGATGTGAATTGCTTCACGCAAATTACAGTGACCAACGTCGTCTACGGATGCGAAGAGCAAATGCAATTCAATCGTGAAAATGCCCTCTTGCAGATGAGCAATTATTGCCTGAGATTTTTGCATTTTCTTGACGTTGTAAAATTCACGAATCTTGTAATCTTCCTAAGGAAAACCAGTATTTAAGAGCGGAAGTACATTAGAGTTGTTAATGTGTTAATCGTAGCATGAAGTTGCAAAAGTAGAGAAACCAAATTCTAAAACAGATTAGGCTAGCTTTCACTAACACCTCAAGTTCCCAATAGAAAGGCTGGTTTGAATATTCAAATCCCCTCGTACTTAGTGTATATATGCATATTTTATTACTATATATACTGCGAAAAGAAGAATTTAAGTAGATTTACATTAGAGATTTAAATGAGTATTTAACGAAATTAAACTCATTTTCTAGGGGATGCAGCAATTAAAATTCTAGATTATAAACAGAGATTTCTTTCCGTCGAATTCGTGGTCGTTTACTTAACGTGTGTATTTGAACGTAGTTGGTGAATAAATTTCATTACCGTAACTCGTTAATCCAATTTTTGCACTTTTTCTGTCTTTTGCGAAATATTCATATGAAAGAGAAAAATCTCAGGGTTGAATGTGGCGAAACTTTTATTTGTATCAGATGTTCGGTTAATCTCCCAAAGGTCTGCAGTTTTTTTCATTTGTGATATGTAATGAATTTCCAAAGATGTTCGATTACTGGACATCTGTAAGCCGATCAAGTATATCTTTCTAGTTTATTGCCTGAGGTAAGTACGTACCATATCAGCGCGTTCTTCAAAGCCAGCTTGAGTGAATGAAATGAGAACATAATTTGCGTCGGGGTGGGGGTTAATTCTTGTTTACTTCTCTCTGATACCACTTAAAAATTTTTTATCCGATTTTTTAATTGTACTCGTTCTGTCAGTTTTCTATCGAGTTTCAGACGTCCAATTTATATCGGTTAAGAAAAATCCAATACCTTTTAATTCTTCTACTACGGTTCTTTAAAACTTCACTTTCTTCTTTTCTTTATACGATATGATTAGTTCATTTTATTTGCAAAAATTAAGATCAAGGTTTCATTTCAGAAACTTTAATTGGTTTTCCTTTTTATTCTTCTCATGGCAAAAAGTAATTTGAGAAGTTTGAAATCTCCTATCGTTTCAGAAGTTGGAATAATTTATTCATTGATTTCCTTCCTTTTTATTAACATACATATTGGTCTGTTTCTTTTCAAATAACTCAATTATTTATCATCTTTTTGTTTCAGAATTCTGAACCGTAGTACAAGGGTTTGAAAGAAGCTTGGTTTTTATTCGATTCATCCCTAGTTGAGGGATCAAGTAATGACTAAATGGAAAGAAATCCAGAAGTAGAAGAGGATCGCCAGAAGCGTCCTTTGCGTTCACTAAACAACTATCAGCCGTCTTATGTCAGGTTCTACAACACCACCCATCGACATGTACGCATTTATTGGCTCGATTACAAGGGAAAACCTGTCCAATATTGCGACCTTTACACCTACCAACAATGGATTGATGTCAATACGTTTGTCACTCATCCATGGATATTTGTAGATGAGGAGACAGGGGATAGGTATGTCAAATTTATTTTAAGGACTGTCGCTCCAAGCCAGAGAAATCCTGACAACGTCTAGTTTTATAAAAGCTGTCTAAAAGATATTGAATGATCTCAAATCTACAAAAGAGTGAAATATCTGTTACACCAACAGACTTTTAAAACCAAAACAATTCATAAAGGTAATTTACTCTCGAATTAACTCGCACCAGACTTTCCATCCCTGAAATAAGGATAGAAAAAGATGAAACAAATGTGTAAATAGAATAGAGAATCTGATCAAGAGTTGATTCGAGAGCTGATGCCAGAGTGAATCACCTCCCAGAACATCATCCGTTTCATTCTTGAAGGGATACATGGAAAGAATTATTATTGATACCTTTTACAGATTGCTTGGGGACCGCAGCCATGTCTTTTTTCCTGAAGTTTCGCCTGATTTCCCGGCTAGAATCAAGCGAACTAGTGTGCATATAACCCTGCCGTTGTTCAGTCTAACAAAACTTTGCTTACGTGTCATAAAAAAGCATTTAAGTAAAGATCAAAATGCATTTCTTTTGGAGATACCACGGAACCTTCAATATGATTTAGCTGTAATGAAACCTCGATTAGGCGTAAGTGCTAATCCAAGTCTTACTATATAGAATAATTATATAAATATAAAGAGACTTGTATCTTGTATAGTAGGGGAAAAATTCGAAAATGAGAAATGATTAGGTAGCAGAAACTTTTTTTTATCAAATTTGCACCTAATTATGTATCAAATTATTCTCTCAATCTCTCACTTTTTGTTTTCGGATTCTTCTAGATTAGACAGATTACTTTATTGAATAGTTTAATTAAATTTTATTTCTATCTTAAATTATGAGAATATATGTTTGAATACAACAGAACGGAGAAACATCCAGGCGTCCAAAAGAAAGTAATATTCCTTCAATTACGTAAAACTGATCTAGAGGATTTTTCTAGAATAAGGTTTTTAGACTCGAAATTGTGAAGGAACTCAGTGTCTCAGAGAGAGTGAAAGAAAAGTGATGGCCGGCAAACAATAGTCGCCGTCTTCTTTTCATGTGAGTCCGTTTTTTTGTTTTTTATAAACATGATCACGAAGTATTTTCACAGAGAAATTCAATATCTTTATTATGAAATGCTGTCATATGACTAAAAAAGTATCTTTTCCTTTCTTCGTCTGTACTATATTTGTAGAATATCAGTCCATCATTGATGGAATGTGTGATGTTAAGTTTTTAATGTGCTTCAAGTTCTGCACGTTCAATTGAACGAAATATTTATTTGATTACTTTACAAATCAAATTAGTATTAAATATGTCTTTTATAATAAAAGAAAATTAAATAATACAAGTTTTAAAAATAATTTTCCTTCATTTGAACGTTCAAAATTTAAGCTTTTAAAAGTTTTAGCTATCAATGTATTATTTAAGGTCTTCGAAGTTTCGTTATTGTAAACTTTTTAGAATTTGAGGAAGTGCTGAATTTTCTGGCATATCTTCGAAAGTACTTTAAACTACTTTGGCTATATTTATATTGTATATAGTATAATTATATATATTGAATCTTTTTTGCCTAGCGCTGTCTGAAAATGTTTAATTGAGATGCTATAGAAAAGAAATTGATCAATCTTTTCTTTTCATTTCAGTTGCTGTAAAATGTACTTTATCAGAAGACATAAATAAACAGATGATAAGATAGAATAATAAATTTATTAAAGAGATCACGGGCTAGTTAATAAAATTAAGGGTAATTTGCTTTCTCAAAAAGACCAGATTTTTACTTAGACAGTTTGTTCTCGATCAGTTCAGGATCCTGTTTTGCAACAGAAGCTTTTCAGGCGCGCCTTGTTGTGAGGCATTGTCTTCCAAGGTACATGTCGTCGATGTAGAAACGCGGATAAGAGAAAACAAAAGATGAGGAAGATGAGGAGGCAGAGAAAAGCGGCAAAAGGAGGATAGAAAAGGAGTGGCTGCAGAATCAATATTAGTATTGCGATATTTGTTTGGGTACGATGCGTTCTCAACAATCCAACTTCAATACTAGAGAAAACTGGAGACCAGATTGCACTCGAACAAGTTTCTACGAACACAATATTGATTCTCATAACTACCAATGCTTACAATAAAAATATATGTGGTACTACAACTATACTCCTAAATTAAATGTATGGATGTTCTTCAATTTTCAACTGACACGTGTGTTAGACAGCCTTTGTAGATGTTCTTTTCCAAGTATTGCTTTAAATTAAAGGAGGTATTTTCCTATCTCGGCGAAGGAGCAACCTACTCTAGAATATATTGCTTAATTGCTTCAGTTCATTGCGTCCCTTTTGTTTAACGTTCTGTTATGTGAAATTTGCGTGTAAGTTCGACAGAAAGGAGAAAAGCAAGTCGGTAATTGAGTTTGAGGTAAACCGCCTTGATTCAACATTTCCACAAATAACTAGTTTCGCTTTAAATACGGAGTTAAATTCAACGGGTACAAAGAATTTTACAAAGAGAACTTCCTTTCAGAGTATCTTAAAGATCTTGTTTCGAGTCAGACAAATTATTTTGACACTGTGTATTTAAAGCAGATTTTAATATATATAAGCAAAGTAATGTGATTCAATTTATAGAATAGGATTTTATAAGCTGAAGATGACGTCGTAAAAAGTTTTATATGAAATTTCATGGAAAATATTTTATTACTGCAGCGAGGCTCCAGGTGGCTGGCGCGTTAATTAAAAATATGAAAATTAGAATGCGGGTGAGTTAAAAGTGGTTAAGGGTCGGTGACTAACGTATGCTAATTTATAGATTAATCTTTACGGGATTCTAAAGTTTATGTGTAACACTCATTGTATGTATTATGAAAGTCTATTGCGTTTAATTACCCAGATTAGATCGCTCCTTTTGGGCATTCATGGTGAAGATAAGGTTTCTAAAAATTAATCTCGTCCGTGTTTAACGAGCATACAACTTTCCCCTGTGACCAAAATTTGCCGAAACCAAGAAAACAATGACATTGTTGAATGGTATTCCCGAAATACACAATGATGTAATATGACTTAATTCACTACTGAATGCGAAACTTTTCCTTAAGTATCTAATGAAGATCTCTACCAACTTTTTGATTGTAATGGATTGCCCTCTGTAAGTCTTTTTCGAGAAAGCAATCGATCAAATTCTTAACAGATTCTTACTAGGACAATTAATCAGTGCTCTGTCGAAGCTCTAGTTATCTAAAAAGTTTTTCTTACTAATTTACTGTGAACTTTGAATTACATAAATTTTGGGTAAGGTATAGGAGAATCTAGGTCGAAAATTTCTTAATTGTGGGTGCCTCCAAGGCATCATGTATTTGCATAACAATAAGAACCCCACGTGTATGCTTATTATGCAATACGTTATAGGATGTAACATGACTTCATTATCCTCAATGCTCGTTGGCTGAGTTGCGTCTTGTTGTGTCGTTAACGTCAATTTTTTACACCCTCTAAAATTACGATATACACTATAGACGGTCGTGGATCTTCTCTTCGCAAATCAGCCTTGACATTTTTATGTCTTTTGTACAACGCTGCTCAGATTTTTCATTTGCGGTACGCATCTAATTAAGAATATTAATTAAGAAGCATTCTCGGTTTGCTTTCCATTCTTATTCCTACAAATCTGCGCATATAGTCTATAAATACACATAAAATGTATGAATGTGCTTGGAACTGGGATTGTTATCTGATACAGCGTTATTTCGACCTTCTCCGGCAACATTTCATTTGATGTATAGCACTTCGAAGTTACCTAAGGTACCAACTTGTATAAAGAGATATTGCGACCAAAAACCGACGAGACCTTAGATATAATCTAGAATAATACATTTTTATTATACCTTCTAAGAGAACATGAACTAGTATAATATCTTTTTTATTTCAATTAGTATTCTCCAATGTAATATTGATTATAGATGATGCATTTTTGAGATGGTATGAGAATATAATACACCACGAATACTTCGAGGGGCTCCATTCTATGGGGTGTTTTCATGTTCTAGTAATCGAAGGAGTTGGTGACGCATGCTGCCAGCTTTTCAATGGTGAAAACTAATAACATAACTCTGAAATACGACGTCGCTCCAGGGAATTCCATCGCGCGAAGCATACACTCCATAATTCATAATTGAAATCGGACGGGAGGTTTCACTGCAAATAATATCTTTTAACAGACAAGGAGAGCTTATAAATTTTAAATAAAAAGGTGTTTGCGGAAAAAAGAAACAGCGAAAAAGTCCAAATCTAGGTCTGCGTAATGAAAGCTTTGTGAAAGGTTTAGAACAGAGATAATCGGAGTACCTTCGCACAGATTGCCGAGACCATTGGATGTGAATCCAGATGTCTTCGCACCCAATTGCTTCCTCCCTTCTGGTCTGAAAGTGCACTCTATCGCCTAAGTAATTGAACTGTCTGATGCAAAATCCTGAAAGTATCTGTCGTATTTTCGATCGCTTTCAATAAGTAGTAAAATAAACCCCTAACATTTTATATTTGATCGCGAGGCAGTGGACAATTTACCAACCAATGTTGAGTTACTTATCATTAAGAATTGAAGATAAAAATGGGTTGGATTCTGAATGCGATGCTAGTTGTTTATAATTTCAAAAGATATTGCGTATCTCTCCTGGCATAAATGGCATATGAATTTCGGGATGTATGGACATCGAAGGTCTCGGGGTCCTGGCGCGCCATAATTTGTTCGGACATGCCGGAAGTTAGCCACCACCCACTCCTGTTGTCCGCAGGTACCTGTAATCTATACGAGCAAATATATATACACATCGGATCAATCCGGATTAATTGAGTTACGGTTTGTGGTTTTGTGGGTAGCCAGCCACCACAAGAACAGCCATGTGATGGTTGGTGCGACACCGTCGTCTATTTCGTCAAGCGTATCACGAGGATGCGCGCGTATAGCGGATTTAGCTTGTCGTGATACCGCGTCAAGGGAATCGCCACATATACGGATATATCTATGAAGGTAGAATGTATACACAGAAATGTTGAACAGCTGAGGTGAAGGGATGGGCGCCGGATGCATAAAGCGACCTCTTGTTGCAGGTGTAATTGGTGAAATTAATTAAAGGTCCATAATCAAGGTCCGTCGCGCTAGCTTCCAAATTGACCATCCACTGGGGGTTTCAGTTACAATAAAGTAACAATGTGTGTTGCTCTGAAGACCAAACGTTATTAGATGCAACGCATATAAAAGAATTTAAAGTCGGTAGTTGATTTTCCTCAGGAGTTGGGCGAGATTAAGATGTGGGATTATAGAAGATTGATAATCCCAGGTGATTTGTTTCAAGATACGCTTTCCAGACCATCGCCTATGTGGAAAGAATAATGTTCATCTGAGTCACAAATCTCTGAGCTCTTAACATCAGTTAGGTCAATAAAAACTGGATACTGCAAAAAAGAACACTTTTCTTTATTTTAAAAGTTCTTTTACCTCAAATTGAAAAACGAGGTTAAAGAGAAGCTTTTCTCGTGATGGTATAACTTCTTTTCCCTCTGCGTCCGCGCACTAGCCTTTACGCAATTACTCATTCGAAAAGCTCATTGTTTCAGAAATGACTAATTAGAGCACACTCGACTGATCGCCGAAATTAATTATATCGTAATTAATGATCGGCCAACCGACAACTGACTCATCATGGTTCAGAAGTACTATAGGATTCTCTAATTGATTGGCACACAATTCAAGAACGCTTTATCTTGTCATAGAAGCAACACCAATTGCAAACTTATCATCCTTTGTATTTTATGTCGTGTGTCTCCGAAAATTCAAAACGCTTGAACTTCAAACTTTCATGATTTGAAATTCCACTCGAGTTATGAAGATTACAAAATTTCTGTTGTACAATTACAAACTGCACTGTAAATTAAGTTGGGTACTTCACTTGTCTAAATGACATGAATCAACGAGTTTAATTCAATCTGAAGTTTCCAGCTGCCATTCAGGAGAAGTCGTAAAATTTATGCGTTTATAGGGAACGAAATATCCGTATACCAGATGAATGACAGATTCCTCATGAATTTTGCATACATGTCTCAAGTTAGCAAAGACGAAAGACGCATTCTAAATAGATGTAAAGCTGTCAGATCGAGGCACAAACAGAACTAACAAAGAGAACAAAAGAATTTCTTGTAAATCCTTGTCTCTATTTTATGTTTGAGTTCAGACTTGTTCATTTTAGAGACTTTAGATAAAATGTCCCTAGATGCTCGAGAGAGTTCATTGGAGTAAGACTCAATAGGTCAAAGGTTGACGATCGAGAAGAGTCTATGGGCCTTCTTTAGACACTTTCTCGAACCGCTGATCCAGTTCGTCATCCGTTACGAGGTTAATTAAAACACAACAACCGTTTTTATCAGGAACTTTTTCTCAAACTTCGTATCAAAAAAAGTAACAACAGAAATAACGTATCAACGATGTGGAACTTGGTTCATCTGAAGCATAAGGAAGATGAATACTTCCTTTATGTAACAAGTCTATAAATATCACCTTGAACTCAGAAATTTGTCCTTATGAGTTTAAATAGAATCAAATGAATCTAAATTTTGCCTGTGGTTCACCAACATTATTTTTATTCAGGAATTACAGCATTTCAAGGATGGACTTTTCACTCATAAGAAATGTACGTGCTTTAGGTTGAAAAACAGTCAGAAGATCGTGTCTGAAATTCCAAAATGTCCACGGAATTTCCATAATCCATTGATCGTCTTATGCGATACTCTAAGCAGAGGTTTAATACAGGTTTAATCATATGGATGAGACAAAGTTTGCTGGTGCGGTTTTCGGTTTCTACATTACACGTGAAGAAGCGATGGCGCAAACAGAATGAAAACCGCATCAGCTTCCAGAGACGCCTCGACTGTCTTGGTCTAAATGTAACCACAAGCAGCAAATCCAATGCATAAAGTTACCAGTAAGAACTCTGCTACCAAATGTACGTTCTTCCAACACAAATAAAAATAGAAGAACTTGGATGACGTTTGAACTAATGTACAAATGTCAGTCTCGGTTTATTCTATTTTACATTCAGTCTAGACTACATAATTTATAGAACTAAATGCGCATTAATACTCAAAACTTAGAAATTATTGCAAACGGGTCAATTTAATAAATATCCATTAGAAATAATAAGTCGAAAATTAAATATGATTCGTGACTAAAATGCCGTCCAACGAGCCCGTTATATGTGAAAGGTTCAATTTATCTTTGGAAACAAGAGCGCGGAAGGATAATTCAAGTGGGACAAACCATGAAGCTCACATCCCCAAAAATCAATGCTACAAATTGATTTTATATGGTATGTACTGTGTACACTCCAAACTTTCATGAACTCACTGAAACTGTATTTTTTTGGTGGACATATTCATATTGCATATTGCGCAGAGTGTGGCTCGATATTGAATACACAGGTCTACATGTAAGCGCCAAACAATGTTCACATATTTTTCAATAATCGACTCTCTTCCGTCCTCTCTGCCTCTCTCAGGCATATGGCACTGTGTGCCTCTAATTAAATCGTCGCTGCGGTAGAAACTTTTCACTTTGACTCGCATACGTTACTGAATTAAAATTCACTTATCCCGTTCCATCATTCAGTTTGCCACCGCGTGCAGTATGCGTTGTATAAATATACGGGCTTTAATCGAATATTCAATCGAAATCCAAACACCTAAAATAAACATTGGCACCACAGAAAACCTATTAAAAAGAAAAAAGATGAATATTATGTGCATACACCTGTGTGCGTCAAAGAGTTCGCCGCAAAATAAAAGCGACAGTTGATCACGCATTTCTGATGTATATCTATATATTATTTATGATCAGAAATTTATGTTTTATACCAATAGTTAGTCATTAAAAATGAAAGGTAAAATTGAATTAATCAACCAACTGCGAAATAATAAAAGTTTGACTAGTATTTAATACCAAAGCTTCTATTCACAGGGGCTCTCTTCTTCGGGGGCTTTCGCATAATTAGTAATTACAAGGACCACTCTCTTCTCGTTCTATAGATCCTCCAGTTTCTGTCGCCATCTCCTTACTTCGATTTCGAAAGACTTTGCTTCTAATTAGATCCTACCCTCCTGCTAACGCTTTCAGTGTTTACGGAAAAGCTGTCGTCGATTGGTTGATCGCTAATTAATTTGGCGCGTTAATTAGAACGCCGAAGCTTTGGCTCGGTTATGTAACATGCCAATAATCAGAGGTGCTCAAGGCGATTCACTGCTTTTCCTGCCATTTTCATGCGACATGAGTCTCGTACAAAGACCTAAGGATCTATTATTCAAAGAAGACAAACAAAGTCCCTCCTTGACGCTTGCGGCCACGCTGTTGGCGTAGGCGGCGACAGTGCTGTTTCAGATCGAATTAAATTTACTTACTTTGAAGTAAGACGATAAAGTCTCTGTATCAGAAATATAATTGAATCCGAATAATAATGCACGGCTCTCATACTTCTATCCTATTTTATTATATTCCCCAAGCGCTGATACTTGCAAGTAGTTCAACCCTGTATAGGCCAGACGCGTTGAAATTAGAATTGGGGTATTATTGGAAAAAGAACTAATATTTTTATTGTTGACAAACACGAATAATATTTCTAGGAAATTTAAAAAGATTTCAAAAGATTAAAAGATTTTTTAAGTTACCTGAAAGGATTTTAAAGAATCCAAAAACATTTTTATATTCTCATTAGTTTAATAACTCTTTTAGAGTCCTTAAATGAAAGATCAAGTTCGTTAGCCAGCCATTTTGGATACAAGTTCAAAAAGTTAAAGCATTTAAAAAATTTTTGAGACCACTTTTTTTTAATTTACATTAAAATTTTAATTTACTTTAAAATCTTGCACCCTTTTGGAATGCCTTAGAATCTCTTGTAATCTCTTCAAATCCTTTAGGATAATTAATCCACAGTAGTTTTTTAATCTTGATGGGGTATTGAAAAGTTTTCCCTACTTGTGGTAAAATCACGAATGTGGGGTATCTTTGGCCCAAAACCTGAGTGACTGGGACCTTTATGCTTTTCTTTTACTTTCTCATTACGTGAGCATATCATTATCGAATAGATTAACCTACTTTCAGTGAATCTAAGCACATGATGCTGGTTCTGTGTATCAGATAAATGTTGCAGTGAATCTTCGAGATTCAATGACATTAGAAAGCGACCAGTACCTTCTAATAAGCCGTTTTCCACGACTACGATTCTGGCGAATTTCGCTTGTCGTCGGTCGGTGGGAGCGCACGTGACATTTGAAAGGTTGCACCGCAATTGATGGTACGTGTACTACCACCTGCACCCAGTCAGTCTCAATAAACGAAGGGTCATGCTCCTGGAACTTTCACACTGCATTTAAAGAAACTTTCCATATTTGTAATGTGTCATAATGATTATAGTCTGAATGGAATTCAATACTCGTACATGTTTGTTAGTGGTTGTTAGTAAATAATAGTGAAAATCCTTTATCTAAATCAAGGAGGTGAGAAGATCCGAATGCCAAGAGTGTTGGATTGACAGTACGTAAGCAGTAATCCGAGGCAAACAGAAACCGTACACCTTCAAAGTTCCTCTTCTGTACAAATCCCTGGGGCGATCAGATCCCATACCTCTCAAGAGATTCTTGATCTACCCCTCGATTCCAAAGCTAACCAATGAGTTTACAGTTGAGCTGTAATAAATTGAAATTTTGGCCAATTTTTGTCTTTACTTTGAATTCACTGAATAAATATTGATCAAGCATCAATATTCAATATGAAAGTGAAGTATGAACCTTCTAATTTTAAATTATTTACTTTGGAAGACATTTTTGGTTTACACAAAGCTTTCCTCCTTTCTGTTGACGGTGAGAAAGAACAGTTTTCACGGAGACATTCGAATTCCCTTTCATATGTATGAACCTTAAACGGAGGAAAAGGGATGCGAGTTTACTTTGCAGAAATACACTCCAATAGAAATCCCCCAATGCCTGCGATGAATTTGCCAAACAAACACACGAAAATGACATCTATCTTTTACGTCTTTTATACCATAATTCAATGAAATCGTCCATATGTGGATAACACAGTTAAGTAGATCAAACCTCGAAAAGTTTTCTGAAAAATCTGAACCTTATCTCCGTGTGTATGAATCCATCTTGCGGAAAATTGAATTGAGTTCGAAGCAACCTGATCGATGGTTACAGAGAAGCACAAAGATACACACTAACGTATTGGAACTTTCTCTCACGAGATAAGGAAGCAGGAAAAATACGTGATATAATATGATGCATTTTAATGAGAGTAACGCGTTTGCACCCTTACGCATCGTCGATCTGCGGAAATGCTTCACTCTCCGGAGCCTTCGCTCAACTTTCATGTGCATTAACGCACACTGAGTTCACACTACACACGCATAAGAATTTGTGCTGCGCATATTTGTATTCTACGAGTGAGTACTCGGGGGGCTCGAAATTTCGCTTTGCCGTTGCAAGCGGATTGCAAACACAGGCTTCGATATTCGATTACACACACAGAATATTTTCAGTAGTTTACAAGAAAAATTTTCCTCACACATTCATTTTTCTCGTCTCTAAACCTTCATGTTCTGGCTATGTTCCGAGGAAAATCAATCTAGGAGCTGTCGTTATCCCTATTTCTCAAGGTCCAATGTCCGTACTACAAACTGATGAAGAATATAAGTTTAGTGGAAAATCTCAATGTGTGAAAGAATTCTGTGGGTAGAAAAGTCGAAGTGAAAATGAGTGTAAAGCAGTAAAGGGTGGTAAAGATAGAATGTTGTAGAAGGAAACAGGGAAAGGAGATAGAGTCATCTAGTGGTAAAGGGAATTCTGAGAATAAAGTGGTAGAGTATATACTATATATATATGTGTAGAGTAAATTGGCTCCAATTAGAATAAAGTAGTTGATTTTAGTGTTAACGTATTCATGTTTACACATGTATAACGATATTCACAGAGAAACCCTCAGCCAAACCAACCCCACAGGACCATTTCGAAACCAAGTAAATCTCAAATAATTTCAATTTCGTAGTAGGGATTGCATTGAAGACTTTTCGGCCTTGTTGAGTTCCGCTTCCTCTAGGATCTTGACTCTAAGTTTCTCGTGTTATCTCCTCGTCTAAGTCTATCTTTGATGCTTGTTGACTCGTCATTAAGAAGATGTGTTTGCAAGTTTGCACTACCTGTATCCTGCAGACAGGGTGACAAGATGTCTCCCGGCACATGGAAAAGGGGAGGAAACTGGTATATGCGAACAGGTAGAACACACATACAATGCGCCTAGTGAGGACCTTGTTTCAATATTGGTTGACGCTTCCTAAATATTGGTGCTCACTATCAGACCGGAGGATACATTATTCATGCACGATAAAGTATTCTCTCGGCGACTGAGTGCACGAATGTGTATAGTTAAACTTGCAAAACGTGTACAACTGCCGAGAAACAGCAAAGCAATGCGTACGATCAAGGACCTCTTTATAGCGAGTTATTCAGGAACCACTGCAGTGAGTTAATATAAAGATAAGTTCAAAGATAAGTTGTCACAACCAATCAGGAAACCGAACGAAAAGACATGAATTATTAAGATCATTTTTGTAGTTTCTTCTTGATAGTTGCATAAAGTTTTGTAAAGTCAATCTTTATCCCTTTATCAACACCTAATGCTATTTTTCCACTTGCATACATTTATATATACAGACATGATAGCTAAACAGAATTCAACAGTATCCGAATTAGCGTATTATCGCCATTTACGGTATGCACTGAAGCAGTGGCTAGTCTCATTAGCCAGTTTTACTCTGCAATTAGCACTCTTGTCCTCTTTCTCTCACTCACATTTGTTTCTGAAATTCTCGCGTGCCAAGGATTCGACTAACTTTGCCTGAATTTCGGTTCAACCAATTAGTATCAGAAGCTCGGAAAGCTTTAGGAAAAGCACGTAGGAATGTTTTTACTCGCTGCAGTTAGAAGTGGAATGCAATCGATTCGACCACGTCGTCAGGAGATCAAAGTTTTTTTCTCATTTTAGATTGCGTTGTTGATCGTACCTAAAGAATTAGTATAGATTCTCTAGATTCGAACAATTATAGGTTCAGTATCATCCCTTGTTTCTGTAGTTGAACACAGACAGGTCACTGAATGGTTACACTGAACATAGC
>JAUESI010000003.1:11656158-11679767 GCA_032275145.1 Synergus laeviventris | reverse complement strand
AATTATAGGTTCAGTATCATCCCTTGTTTCTGTAGTTGAACACAGACAGGTCACTGAATGGTTACACTGAACATAGCTAATTCAATACCGCACTCACTGCTTCTCTCTCTGCATCAGATTATATGCAGACCGGAGAATGTTAAGCCGCACATCGCGTGTTAGCATCTCATCCGTGCATCAACTACGACTGTACCAAGGTCCGTTTAGGTTTATTGTCCCAAAGTGCGTACTTCGGAAGCACAAGCTCCTTACATGCATCCCGTTCATAAATCATTGCTCCAATTGGATTACACGTCAGTAACGATGGTAGCTCGCTTATTGCCGCACCGTTAATGTTATTAGCATAGTTAAACACCACTATTGTATCAACTGTTCGCAAATATGGTGCATACCACATTCGGACTCCATTTATGTAATATTTATACAAAATTATGAATTGTTCAACCGAACTGGATTTACATACATCTACAATATATAATCATTCATTATGGATTCTAGATTTTCTGTTTGAGTTGAATATAAACAAACTGAATGGAATAAAGAATTGGTATCATGTATTTAAGGAATCACAGGTTCTTTCCAAGTTGAAATCTTGCGTTCTGATGACATTCGACCTCTTTTACCCTAGACTCAGCAACTCAGGTGCACCACTCGACGTATTCTCGATTTATCGAGGTGTAACTCGACTCTCGTATCCGCTTATATGGATACGAAGGAGAATTTATTGCCTCTTTTTGAGGTCACCTGAAGACATCAATAGTATTCAATAGATTTGTGACATCGTACGAATCATCGTGAAAAATCTGATTGGAAAATTGGAGGAGCAAGAGACGTTCCTCCCTTAACTTTGTTAATTCTCTCATCTGAGGCGGAAATAGTTTCATTATTTCTTAATTACTGTAAAGCAATGAGTTTGCATTTTCTCTCTCGGAATTTCACCCTAATATGATGTAGAAACATTTTGAAATTCAATTATTTTGCTAAAACGATCCCTTATGTTATTGATGCGTTCGTACAATATAGAACTGGGTACAGAGTAACGAAATTGTTTTCATGCAAGGGACCATGATGTTGCAAATAAGTGGGTGGTCTCTTTGATGTATTCTGTATTGGACCGTCGTTAAAAATGCAACGGGGCAGTTTCAAGCCGATAACACGAGAAGAACAAAGTGCAGGAACTTCGGGACACTTTGTGAACATAAATCTCTCGCTTCTGTAACGAGCTTTACTATTCCCTGCTGAAATCTCTTTTCACTCGGTAGCTGTACACACTGACCCCTTCATCCACATATACCAGAGACCGGACGCGTTACGCATTAATCACTTGCGCAAAAAAGAGGCACAAGCAGCGTTTCATCAGTACACTCTATAGCCGTACCAACGTGTTTTATTTTGCAAATGGTGTTAGTCAGAATAGTCAGAACATATATGCCATAAGGTGTAAATCGCACTTTCTTCATTACGTCAGTCTGAAATCCACTCATAACAAAATTCAGAAATGGCAACACTAATTTCTGATCCTGTAATGCTTAGGTTTATGCGATGAAATAAGCAGATGATAATGATCGCAGCAAATTAAGTGAAAACTCTTGTCCTTTGCTTAATGAACTTTTCACGAAACGTATAATATGTACATTGTACATTCTACATGGATAATGTGCTTAGTGCTTACTCTCTCCGCCTTTTGAACTCACTCTCTTGACTCGCTCGAGTCGTTGAAATGTCGACTATCTGAAAACCTCATCCCTTTATCCTGTTCCTCTTCTTTCTTCCTCTTTATTACTATATCTCACATTCTCACTTGTACTTCCTGCTCTTCTTTGCCACTACCACATCCTCTGATTCCATGTCCGTTTCAGTAGTTTGTTACCCTCCTGTGAAAACTTTTCGGTTTCGTCTGCATATTTTCCCGCAACTACGAAGTGGAAAGGAGTGGCGGAAGCAGAAAGGGATGAAAAGACTAGAAAAGCGTCGCAGACTTCGCTAACTGGCGAGAAATTAAACTTTCCTCGCCTTGCCCGAAAGATTCGTCTTATACGCTGCCTAAATGGAAACAGAGGGATAAATTTATGGATGTTCAATGATTGCTGCAACAGTCGAACATATTTTTCCTAAATTGGATTACTAAATTTAACTCTCTAAAATGCTTAAAATTGCATACATCACCGTATAGTAATCTTGGAGAATCTCTCCAAGTTTGTCGATGCTATTTACGATTCACGAGTCCTTTTTTAACCTTGCATATAGTTTACAAGTTTCTTCCTTACTGGTAAACGACCCTTGTCACTCGGAAGTTCCGGTATTCTGACGAGCACGTACAGTTCTACATTCTGCACTCAGCTTTTTGCTACCTTGTCGAGGTTCGCACCCCCAAATGGTGCACTCTGGTCCTTTAATTAGGCACTCTGAAGAAATATCACTTTTGCTCCTTCTCCCTTGTGTTTCGTTCTTGCCTCCGATTCTGTCACTTTGGTAGCTCGTTTTTCACACTCTCTAGGTTTGCGGTTTGTCGGGAAAAAATTGCCTCAACTGTGAGTAAATCTAACGGTTGCGCGATGCGAAGAGGGAAGAGACTGCAGTGAAAGTTATACTTTATTCATGGAAATTATATACTGAAATCTGCAGCATGAGATTTTTTATGTCCACTGTAAATCAAGATGCACATTGCTAAAAATTAATCAAATTCCTTCAAGAATAAATCAAATATTTAATGTTTTCCAACTATTGCAATATATCAGGCATAATAAACTTTCAATACAAGTTTCTAACATAAATTTTTAAAAGTAAGGTTTTAAAGTCTATGTTGGATCCCATATGGGTTCAAGGATAAAAAAATTGCTGAATTTACTATGTAAAATAGCCAACACGTGCTCTTAAGGACGTTGGATAAACGGACTTAGAAATTCGTCGCAGACGAATTGAGAGAAAGAGAAACTCAATTTCGGTATAAACGCATCATTTCGACGAAAATAAAAAAAATATTGGAATTTTGAATTGTTTTAAATGGTCGCACAAACATCGCTGTAGTATTTTTTAAATTGAAACTTGGTTATGGACGCTTGAAACAAAAAACAAACACAATAGACACAGCGCGCCATTACAGTGCAGCGGTCACTTTTTGTACTGCAATAAATTACTATATAGAGTAATTTAGTCCGAAAAGGGTCCTTGAAACTGTACCATATATTGCTGTATACACTGTTAGTCTCCGAAAAAACCATTTCTGTTTACAATTATTTCCCTTCACCATTTATCAATCTGAAAGCTAAATTCCAGGATAATGCGATCAGAGCGCATGTTAGCTTTTTTTGCGTGTTCCTATGTAGTTTACCATGTGGGGATTAACATTAGGATTGATAGAATGACTTTTCAAATGCACGAGTTACCAAACACCGAGCCAAACACTTCGCGTCCGTCACATCCCACCCTCTTTCACGTTGTTTCCCGAGATCATTAAATTAATGAGCAGAATCGCGAAATCCAAATCCCTGCACGCGTTGGTTTTCGCCGGGAAATGCCGGATGCCGGGAAAGAAAGTAAACACAGAATCTGACACATGCGGCGAAGGAGGATGCGCGTTTGTAAGAAACACGTTTGTCGCGCAACAGCGCGCCGGTATAAGCGCCCACTGCCACCGAAAGTAGTCTCTGGATCATGCCGGTTTGGTAACCCGTAGTCTCGTGCGATCGCTCCTCGCGTTCGGACGTTACATACTAGGATTTATAGTTCTTTGTTTTATGCGGCCAATCTGTCAAGCCGGTACCGCGTGGTGTCCGTGCACGCGGATTCTTGCGAATCGTGTCGACCTACTTCTAGAGAACACAACGAGCTCATCGCTTAACAACTTATCGTCGTCGATATTGTGCTCGAATCTAGTTTATCGTGCGTCTCAGTCACCATTTTTGACCGCGTGAGTGTACTTTGGACAACCCTTGGAGATCAGCTGTACCGCACGTCTCACCGGGGGGGCAGAAGCAAAAGCTTCTTTATCGTGGTAAGTCCATTTCTTCACAGATAACTTAAATTTTCTTCTTAAATTTGAAAGGCATTTAAACATTTTTCACAAGAATATTTAACTGTTGCCAATTTGGGCATTTCAATTCAAGAAGGAGAATAGTAAAAAGCATTATGAGAGTGCAGTGTCGATGTAGAATGTGGATTAATCTTTATCAATCGACGATTTATGGTACAAAATTGATTAAACGAATCTGTGTATTAAGTACTCAAAATATTAAGCAGATTTCAGTACAACAGTACAAGTATTAATGATAGACAGATTGTCCTTCGTGAAGGTCATCCAGTGGAGATTGCAGGTAATAAACCAGAAAATGCAATTACTTAAATATTCCAACTAATAATGAAAATGCTTAATTGAAATTTTATAGATCATACAAATTATTTTAATGAAACACTATAATTTACAGGTTTGAAGAAACTCTGATACTAAAAATAGGTGTTTGCAAAAGTGTTGCATATTATATTTCATATCTGGAAATTGTTACATCCTGATAAGAGGCAACACCATATAATTTCATCCACAATGTGTTACTGAATTATACATGGCAATTAGATCCTTATATGGTAACCGTGATAATTTATTCACATAGGACTTTCAACAAATTGAGCTTTTACTGCTTCACTTTTATTTCACTTTTATTTTAGAATATAATGCTGGAATGGAATCCGTAACAGTGTCGTCAGTATTAAATTAAAATTAGTCTATTTCAATTGAAGGATCTGAAATTGGATTAGTGATCAGAGGTCCTTCCAACAAGATACTACTACAACAGATGGGATTTATAATAGGATCAGTGACTGCGACTTCTGAAGCACTATAGAAAGTCAATTCAAATATTACATGAATTCTACTGCGAATTGCAATTTTTCTTATTCATACTAATTGAATCTTTTTCGATACGAGTTGTCCCATTTGACTCAGTTAATCGATACAGTGACAATTATACTAAGCCATTACCCGCATTGTTCTTCTTGCAAACGACTAGCCCATAAATATTAATCAACAATCGATTTCCTTGACATTTGCGGCTTCAAAACATCGTTTTGCAATTATCGGTAGGTTGACATTTCGAGAAGTCGTCTTTCTTCACTTGTTTTACTATCACGTGATTCTGGGTAAATCATGAACTTGCCTCTGAATGAAATTAAGGCACTTTTTCGTCATCTCCGAGTTACTTCTAAAAGTGTCCCTTAATTTCATGGGATCTACTGCACATGAAGTGAAAATGGTTTCTCAGATTCTTGGAATTTTTCTGATTTTTCATGACTCTGGTTAATAATATGGTCACTGAGTCTGGTGTCGAGTTAGGGTGAGAGCAAAAGCGGAGATTCGATAAAACAGCATCAGCAACATGATCGTGCATTGACCAGCGCGGACGGAGAACTGCCGGCAGACGTGACACGGTCTCTCTCATTGGCTACGTCATCGCGGAGGAGAGCACACTAGACGTCTCCCTGTGATATCATGCATCCATAAATGACACTGTAAAATGCAGTAGCAGTTCATTTGCGACTGACTACAAATTCTTGGTCATTTCAAAGCACTTTTAACATTTCTGTAATTTTCGTCCAAATTTCACGCAACCGCTTTATTTATTATTTATTACAATGTCATAACCGAAAATTGTATGTTTTTTTTATGCTAGTGATTAGGTGATTAGATGTTTAGATATAGACTGATGCGTTTATCAGATTATGGCAGTCACTCATTTTGTAGGCATCAACACTGTGTAATTGGATAATTTTCTTCTCACTATTTAATTACTGAATTTCCGTAATAATCTAAAACATATAATTATTCAAGCATGTGCTCGACAAAGTGCTTTTCTAGTCCAATCGGTTTCGCTTCTCATTACAGTGGTGTGTAACGTATGTTCCTTTAATCAGATCAGGGATCGTTAGTGCTTTATATTTCCTACCCACGTTTTCTTAGCACTTAAGGTCAATGACCTATCATCTTTATAAATTGAAGCTATTCTCATATGGTGCATCTCACGAGTCATAATGACCAGGAAAGAATATGAAATATTGTTATTTTATGATCTTCAATCATTAATTTGTCACTGAAAAATATGAAGACCCGAGAATATATTTTCATCTCCCGCCCCGGTTGCAAAAATAGCACGGATTTAAATTTTTACAAGATCTTAGTAGCAATAGAGTATCGATTGATTCAATTTGGACAAAGACTGAAATTTCCGTGAACAGTCACTATTTAAATATAGAGAATTATGAATAATTCATACCTCAGCCAATTAGTTTCTTTTTATTCTGAATATGGAAAATTTGTACATTATATATAACAAAGGTTTTCAAAATAATAGTCTGTAGCATTGCAATTTTACGAGGGTTTTTTATGAGGGATACTTTAAATAGATCCAGAGAATATCCTTATGGCTATTCCACTCATAAAATACGGTTATCAGGATTTGGGTCGTAAACTGAGTTACATTCGCATTATGTGACAATTTTTTATGAGTTTAATCAATGCCGTGTTCCTTCAACCCTCTTCTTTTAAAAGAATAATTAACGGGTGGCTGCGCAAAGCTATTTAAACTTTTGAAATTTACGCTCATGTATTCTGAGAGCTTCGTTAATCTGAATGTTATAGTTTAAAAAAAGTTGTAGAATTTTATTCATATACAGTAATTTATTATAAAAAGATTAAAACTAACGTCTTGTATATAGTTTAAGAGTAAGCTGTCACTTTCTATTCGATTTACATTGCGGAGGCAACTTTGTAATTAACGATCTCGTAATGACAACACTGCCAGCATTCTAGATTGAAGACACTGGCACTCAACTCTTCAATTAGTAGTAAAGAGTTACTCCACTCCACTGTTTATTCCTCAGTGCAGCCTTAAGTGCCTTTGCATTTGCTCAGTTTTATTATTGTGCATCATGAACTGTTATACTATACCAGAACTTTCTTTACTCTTAATGAACATTTTTCACACCTCTGCAGAAATGAATATTCCTCAAGATCTTAAGAAATATAATATTATGTAGACCCATATGTATATTCTTAGTGTAATTTCAGTTCCGTCTACTATATATACATTGCAATTTGGTCACCACAAATTTCACTAACTTCCTTGTTGGTGCAGTCGAGTTTGCTACAACTGCAGTTGACTTTATGTTTGTCCGCATAATCTACTATACGTTCATAGTAGGTTTACACTAAATTAACTCAATTATTGCAATATAATACGTCTTCTATTATTATTCAGTCATTGTTCTGTGGTTTGATTACCGAGTATTTATTATTCCGCAGTTTTACGTCTGAAAATATTTCCCTCTGCATCCGAGCAATTCATATCTCGAGCTTGCAGGCTGGGGATTCTCTGTGGAGATTCTCATCGATGCTACTCTCTTTTTCATCATAGGATAAAAGCTTATATTGCTCTTTACGAGGATTTATTTTCCCTCCATTATGTAAGAAGAAATACAACTGGTCAAGATAGATGCAACGGCAAAGTGCGGTTATGATGATCTATACGGACACGTTATTCTTGCTGGAGATAAAGTACCAGAGATAGTGCCAAGTATATTGTTGGTCGTCAGCGTAATCTCGTCTTTTTAAATAGCCAAAAGGACCAAGCGTGGATTTAGATCCCTTCAAACATTTCTAGCTTTGAATATGTATGTACACACTGCACATACATTGTCGAAGAAACTGGGTTCTTTCTTTCACGATCTACATTTCATTTTACATACAAGATATCACTGTTAGAAATTCATGAATTTTCATGCTCACACTTGGCAATTCTTCAAAACTCGTGCACTTTTCACTTTCGTAGCACTTTTTCCTCATTTTATGCATCACCTATTGGATATAGGTCAAGCAATTTTTTTAATCTAGGGCTTTAAGTGAACATTTCACACATGCAGGACAAGAACTCCTGGTTCTGACCGCTCATCCACATTCGGAATGCTCCTTGTGAAAGCAATAACATTCATCCTGGCGGTGCAGTATGTGTACACAGTTCCACACATGTTTACTTTAAGTCTCACACACCTCACATACAAACATATTTACTTTGGGTACTTCTGCAGTTTACACAATATGTCTAAAACCTCATTTGAGTGCGCTGACTGTTATTAACATACATACATATTTATATGCACAATATACATTTCAAATGAAGATAAACATGTAACTACAACTTTTAAAAACATTTTCAACAACAACTCTTTCACAGACTGCAACTCCCTTCTTCACCCAATACTGAAGGGAAATTGTATCAAGATGTCTTGAAAGAGTGTTTTCGAAAGTTTAGTAGCGAGCAGTAGAAACATTTCTGCAAACGATAAATTTTTCATGTAAATCTTCTACACACTGCTGCGACGACAGTGGTTTTTGCGGCACGCAGTACCTGCGGATGTGTACTCACGTACATATCCGCACTTGTCCGTAGATATCCGCATGTACAATATATATATAGAGCTGAGAGAACTCAGCACGTCGGAACCTCGCGAATGTGGTTTTGAGCCTAGGAACGTCCGGAGCTGTGTCTTCCGATGGGATTCCCAGCATCTGTCTTCTCTCTCTCTCTTCTCTCTCGTGCTCGTAACTCTCGCGAGAAGATAAAGAGTTAAAGGTTAAATAGAACTGTTCATACTAGCCATCTACTATAAATCCACAGTCCACACAACCCGGAACACCGGAAATTGATCAACTGACTCAACACCTATAGAAAATTGCATCTTAAACTGACAGGATCAAGGGTAACACGTTTTTAATATGCGATGGTTTTAAATCAGTCTCGAAAAGAAGTTGCATTTCTGTATATTTTTAAAAATGGAGTACGCGTTTTCAAACTTCATAGCTGAAGTGTGCTCGAGCGAGTTTCTTCTCAAATAATAAAAGAGCTTAAATTAAATAAGAATTTCAGCAGAATGTAAGGGAAATAAAATCTTTTCTTAACAACTTTGGAATAGTTTCTAATCTGATTTTCTTATAAATCTCAACGTACTTGAATTACTCTTGAAAGTGTAAACTATTTCCTGCGGAAATTGGGGAAGTTTCTTTATGTCTAGCTTTACAGGAAATGAGAGGAAGTAAGAAAGTTTTCTGGAAAGACTGATTCCTTTCCGGAACACGGGATATATTATTTTCCAGCTCACTTACTTCACCCCAAAAAAGTAGGGTAACTCTCTATAAGTTTTATATTGAGTTATTTCTACTTGTAAATTAATTACTATTTTCTGGACTTAGTTTATTAAAGCAGCAATGAGTAAACTATACTCAATTTAATTATTTTTTCATTATACGCTTTTCTCTTTTCTTTTTTCAAATTCTTAGAGGATAGAAAAGTCTATATAGAGGAATTTCGAAAACTTTTTTAGCATTACCGAGCAATGAATGGCGCGAGTTAGTACAACGACGTTCTTTGGTGACACCAAGAGAAATTCCTTCTGGTTCGTCGTTCGTATGAATCGTTATTGCATGCGTTCCAAACGTACCAATGTCATCGCATATAATGTTCTGGACATATTGTTCCAAACTGGAAGCTATTGGAATTTAATGATTTTAACCATCGGGCTTTAGTAGAGACCCTACTAATAATTAAAGGCTTATCCCCAACCTTATACCTTCATACCACATCGAAAATAGAAAAATATAATAGTGAATGTGCTATTTAGATTTAGAGAGTTTACAACATTTTTAAGGGATTTCAAAAGCATTAAAAGTAATTCAGAATTAAAAATTTTTGAAATATAAAAACTTGTCATTTCTTATTTAATTTTAGAAATCTCAATAAGTTTCATAAAATTCTTAAATTGCTTGAAATTATACAAAATCCCATGAAATTTCATTAAATCCCTTAAAATACTTGAAAATCCAAGGAAATTTCTTTAGATTCCATAAAAACCGCAATAACTTGTAAAAGTGCTTAAAACTTCATAGAATCCTTTGAAATCTCTCAAAAGTTTTTTAAATTACTTAAAATTCCTTCAAGGACGGTTATATCTTTTGAAATTACTAACATCCCATGAAATCTCTTAAAATTTCTTAAAATCCCAATAAATTCCATGACATTCCTTGAAATTTCGTTTGGACGACTAAAATGATCTGAAGATATTTCAATTTTCAAATGCACACAATTTGCGCAATTTCCAAAAAAAAAAAAAAAAATATCAGGTGTTCGACAACAATGCCTCCGGCATTTTCGTGATATATGATAACATCACTTTTTCAAGATACATGAAACTTCCCTTATTTTTGTATTTTTGTTAAAGGTACCCTGAAATCCGCTGTATCGTAACTTTATCGCAGAGGGCATTTGAAAAACCTGCCTCGCGCCGAAATAAAGAGCTTTTCCCATGAGAAACCTATAACATATAGCCAATAACTCTTCCGGTTCATTCGCAGTTTTCATCGATTTCCTCTGGTAACTGTACAATGCACACGGAGCATGTAATAATTAGTCGTATAAATAGACAAACAGTGGGGTGGACTTTACAAAGTCTCACTCATAATTCTTCGAAGTGGTTAAAATGGACGGTCATAGAGTTTCCAGCAACCGTGGATCGTATAACTGGTATAACGGTTGGCATATCGGTTGGCGGGATTATCGAATGACATCACGAATCGGTTGCATATATCGAGAGTATATCGTTAATATCGCTAGTATTGAGTCGATATCGTTACCAACACATGGCGCTTCTATTGAACGTTACGTTGCGTTGGTTATAGGGGTCTACACTCTACATGTAGGTATATATATAATATATATGGTAGACAGAGATTTTCGGTGGTCATTTATCAAGCCAGCTGTGCGCGGCCTCACATCAACCATTAGAGAACAAACTGGCTCTGTTGCACTCTGATGCATTACGTTTCATCGAATGCCAGCTCTTGCGAAAAGATCGCTATTGAATTCCAAAACGGTGCGAAATCGCAAACTCTCAGTTAACATCATTTTATGGCTTCCCATCCGACAATTTTACACCCTAACAGATTGATTCTGCTACCTAAAACAATAATTTTCAGTATTTTATTCCATTACTTTTTTCATTAAAATGATTTCATTTGCGATTTATTGCTGGAAAATGAATCGGGCCAATCATAATCAATGGACTGAAATTACTGAAAAAATATTACTTTCAATTAAGGTCCTGTACATATTGTTTTGTGGTTTTAATTACAACGGTTGCAAATTATTTTTAATTAGCAGTGCTAACATTTATCATTGTTTAACGACGATGTCCAAAAAATCGCATTTAGTGATCCTTTTCTAAAAAAGACATGCATTTCAGAAAACTTCATAACGCTGACTTCATCAATCATTTGACGTCGCCTTATAAAAAAAATTGAGAAATGTACAGTTTTATATTGATATTTAAAATAAATTTAAAATAATGAAAAAAATGAATTAATAATAATAACAATAATAAATATATAATTTACTGTAAGTTAATAATCCTATTCGAAAAGAACATGCATTTCAGCTAACTTCGTACTAACATAAAAATATTTTAAAATAAATTTCCAAATAGGAAACACGCGCGATCGGTATCATTGGCAGTAAATTAACCATTCGATAAGGATGGTTTATTACCATGAAATAAAGAGAAACGACTAGACAATCGAAGAAGATAATCGATAATTGCGCGACTAATAACAGAAGGCGGTTGACAATTAAGCCAAAGAAAAAATTCTAAAGGTCTTCAAACTCGATTGCTTGTTGGGAAAGAAAATGAACAATGTCTGGAAACTTGTGTATCGTGATCGAGAAAGTAGAGTTGAATCGTGATTCATGACCTCATCGCGTGACGATTGAATAGGATAATTATTAATTTCGTGTGAAGAGGTAAAAGCACGTGATAAAATTATTTTTACTACTTCTCAGAATATGCAATCATTATTCTTAGAATATTATAATGATTCGATTGCAAAAGATGCTTTCAGAATATTCTGAAATTTTTCGCATCGAGATAAAAGAAGATACAGTAAAAAGTTAATATGGGTAATTTTTTTGTAGGTAATATTTATCCAGAAATTGAGGTAACTGCTATGAAAGCTTCCTTAACATTTTATGCACCGAAATGTTCGGGAATTACTCTCTCATTGAAATCCAATTAATAAAGCTGAATTATAAAAACTGTTTCGTAACATTTAATTACAGTTAAGGGAGCTCTAGAGCTTCATGGAATATAAGTGGTATAATAAGCTGGAAAAAAGAGGAAAGAGCGAAAAGTTTGAAAATTACGGAAATTCATTTAAACACGAGGAAAGGGTGGATTAGGGTGGATTGCCTCGCGAATCCCGGACGTGGACTCGGTGGTCCTGACCTTCCTTGTTTCTGTCATCGAAGTCGCGTAGCGTCGGGACCATGGCTCGGATCAAGGGAAATTACATCCTGGGAAGAGAGAACGAGAAAGAGTGGATGATAGAAGGGGTGGAAAGGGGGGGAACGAATCTTGCAAGTTGGCGTGAAAGAAAAACTCCGGATTCTGCCTTGCTGTCTCATTGCATATTCAACGAGAAGTACCTATGTACATATCCGGAGTACGTTTACGTGCCATTGCTTTACGTACTCTGGAGCGTGAAAGAAAGACCTTTCCTTTTTAACTTATCACTGCACTGCGAGCTCTGCCGCGTAACGTCAAGCAAGATTCGAGTCAGATTAACAGAAGATTGCTGAAGACAGGATAAAAAATTCAGATACCAGCAGTGGTAAATAGTTTTTTAAGTAAAATAAAGTGAATGCAATTCACCAAGTCGAGAAAAGAATATTCTCTTTCGATCAACTCGCACCAGCACCTAGCAGTTAATTGCAATCATTCATTTAGTTTAACTTCCATACAACATTTAAAGCACCATTGACAGTTTAACAATCAGATCTGGGTAATAATTAATATCCCTCCATTTTCATAAAATGCAATTTTATTTTCGGTCGATTGAAAACCAATCATGTTTTTACATCAGTATATATAGATTCTGTTTCATGAAAAATACATGTGTGTAGCTCGAAAAAGGAGACGAACTCGAACGGTTCAGTTGATACAGTTTTTCAGTAAAAGGTTTGAAAATAAATTCTATATGTGATCAATGCTGTGAAGTCAAGCAAAGTTTATGTTATTTTATGCTTTGTCAAATTTATAATTGATTCTTTTTTATTACTTGAATATAAATAATCAAATATAAATAACGGAGAGCATTTAATGATAAAAATGAAGTTATCTTTTGTTATATTACTTCTGCTGATGTGTGAGAGAGATTTCACAAGTTTTGCGGCTTGCGGTGGAGCAATATACACCTATTCGACCACAGAATCGCCTATCGATACCCTCCTTGCAGTGAATCCTCGGCCTCCCCTATTTTCCATGGAAAATGCAAATGAACTCATTGTGCCCCGCGAGGGTGAAATATCGAGGCGTACGTACGTTTTCTGTGCTTCCTCTTTTGATCATTTGAACAATTCCCACAAAAGAAGGGATCGCGATTCATTATTCTGTAGTATATTAAAAAATGTCTGCTCCTGTCATTATATATTATTTATATAATAACGGATAACATTTAATCGACAATGGGGAAAAATTCATAATATATCACATCTTCATTTGTCCCCTTTTTCGTTAAATATTACAATTTCAAGTCTGATGATGAGATATTTAATTACATAATTTTAACTTTGTGTACAGATGGATTACATTGCTAATAATTAATATGAAATATTCTTGACGAGATACACAATAGATATTGAAAACGTCAATATGAAATAAACAATAAATATTTGTAAATAATTTCAATTAAAAATTCTTATTTGATTCATTCTGGGAAAATATGTCTTTGAATGGAAATTAATTATGCTCAATAAAAAGTTATGCAATAGTTATATACCACTTTTATGTTCTCATATTCATATCTTGTGCGAATTTCAGCACATTTCACATGCAAAATGCATGCCTAATAGCTTTCCATGAGAAGGGAAGGGCAGGTGGATGTCGCTAAGTGCCAGTGGTGTAGTAAAGAAAATTTCTACTCCTAAAAAGTAAATTAACATAACTGAACTTTGAATTTCAAATTTTTCACTCTTTTATTATAAATATAAAGTAATTGGTTCATAAAAGAGTTTATATAAATTTAACTTAATCAATATATGTGTATGCAGATGTTCATGTGTTAGATCTAAAGCAATGAAATAATATTTTGTTATACATGTAAAAGCTTCTATTATTTAGATTCACAGCAGAGACATAGAAATCGGATAGAAAGATGGCATCTGTCGCATGTATATATGCGAAACGATTATGCTTTATTGTGGTTTTTATGGGGGTGCTCAAAGCTCGGAAAATTTCGTAAATGGACTATTAAGAAAATGTCTTCATTCAGTCGGAACTGCGAAATTCGTTCTTAACTTTCATTATTCGCTCTGAATCCTTTAGCGTGCTCACCGAGCTCGTTTTTCATCATAAGAACGAAACAGAATTGGTGAATCAATTAAAAAGCTGCTTAGCATCTTCCTTCCTGGAAACTTTTTTAGTAAAGTGCAACAAACCGATTCCTTAAGTGACCTTTTATTTCATTTAAAAAATGTAGGTACTTACATTTATTCAAAAATAATTATTATAAATCTCTTTATCAAGTACTTTTATATTTAAAAAAAGGAGGTGCCTAGAAGTGTTTTAATTAAAATGGTCTTTTTGAGATGTAGGGATTTAAAAACCGACCAAGTAATTTTCTTGTGTAGACTGCAGTCGGGTTGGCTAAAACGTAGAAAAAAACTGATTCAAGGAGTGAAAGACATCACGGTTTATTTGAAGTGAAACTGAAACAAAATTTATGAATGAGGAATAATATTTTCGTTAGGTATATAAGAAACCAAATAATGAATACATTTCATTGTTTCATTATTACACGGCTATGTAAGGATGAGTTTTTTTTTATATAGAAAAAGGGGAAACCTAGTTATTTTTGAATAAATTCTAGTCTCTATCAGATTCTATCTAAATTAAATTTGAGTTAAAAGTTAATGCTATCTTGATTTAGACACACTTATTTACATTTTTATATTACAGGGTAATGTACAGAAATTCTAATTGCAATTTTAACGTTGCCGCACTCATTAAACTTAAAGTAGCGTGAAATGGAAAAACTAAAGTTTTTTAGCGAAAAGAAACTTTTAAGCAAACGTCAAACTTAACTGCAACTTTTTTTTTCTTTTATTCTAATGGCATTTAGTTTTTTTCTGACAGTAATAGAGTCATTCAGCATAATTTTTTTACGCTTGTAAGTTTGTATATTAAACTTTACGCTCTTTTAAATTCAGTAATGAGAAGAGCATAAAAACTTGTAATACATATGGTATATATAGAATCAATTAGAGATTTTATTTGTTTTGATGTCATGTCCTTGGTTTTGATTAAAAATTCGCGCAAAGGCTGACGACACATGATGGCTTCTTCACGTTTGATTGTGAGAGAAAAAGAAGGTACTTACCGTGCAGTCAAAGGTTTATTACCTGATGTCGACATACCTACTCTTTGGACCGAATAAGAAATAAGAAAACTTCAAACTCGCGGCGTGACGCCCCAAGTCGCTTTTATGCTTTGCTTTTCAAGACCCTTTTGCTTTCAAGGAAACCAGCTTCTATTCCCACCCCACTATTTTCCTATTATTTTATTAATTAGTAGCTATATATATAGATCAAATTCCTTATTACTTCTGACTATTACTTTTCTTACAATCTTAGAACCGTTATGTCGCGTGTTTATGATATTAAGTTTTCTTAGAAGCTCGTTGTTGCGCGAAGATTAATTAAAATAATTCAGGAGACATTTGCAATAGAACTAAAGATGATTATTTTTTTAATCACAATATATAATGAAGAAAGAAAGTGTTAATAATTTACTTTCATCATTTCGATGGTAAATATCTTTATTATATTGTAAAGCGGACGTGGTATTAAATACCAAACCATGAATCAAACGATCGTGTAATTGAAAATAACTTAATGTCCCTGATATACAATATTTATTGTTAAATTTGTAATAAAACTTTATTGTGTCATATGATAGTTACCAATGATGTTGAAATAAACGAGGATTAGCACTAGTGGTTCGCTACAAAGCGAATTAAAACTATCGATTTGAAATATAGGTCCCTATTGAAGAATTCAAACTGATCGGTATTGGAATTCCGGGGCTATTTCCAATGTAAATTTATTTCGTGGTGTGGAGAGGCGTGGAAGGAGTTTTAGACTGATCAATAATTACTTAGTAAATCACAAAACCAATGACATGTGTACATCGTTTTATGGTTTCAGTGATATAAAGTCGCATTGCAAATATTTATTTATTTGATAAAATTGCAGTTACTCCAATCAAATATTTGATGCGCAAGTTAATTACTAACAATTTTATAAAAGATGGGAAAAATGTTTGTTTCGTTTTCGACGTTTTTTTATGAGTAGGTGGAAGCTAATTAAAGAAAGTTGTGAAGTTGAAAGTTAAAAGTCGGAAGTTGAGAGTTGAAAACGAATTAAGGGCGCGGCAGTCCTTCAATTCTGCAATCGAACTCCAAATTTTTTTCAATGGACTTAATTAAGAAGTAAGGAAGGAGAGTGTCTGCAGTCAAAGTTTCATACAGCTTTCAAGACATTTTTTGAAGGATTGAAAATCATTTTGCTTAGTTTATAAGACATATTTTAAACTATCAGCAGAGGAAGGGGAATGAAGTGAATAAAACTGTCCATTATCGACTTTTCTAAATTTTATAGAGGGACGAGTAACAAAGAGCCAGATTGTAATGGGAGGCAATCGAGATAATCATTTAGAGCAGACGCGACTCTCTTTTCAATCGAAGTCAACTCTAGATAAATCGAGGTCTTCCCAGTTGGTTGCATTTTGGAATATTGTCCTGAATAGGTATTTACTTACTTTCTATAGACAGCCACGACGCTGGAAAAAGCCAAGTTTATTTACTGTGTATAATAAAAAGTTAGCTGTATACTTGAATACCACAATGTAAGTTTATAGAAGTATTTTTAATTGGATATCTTTAGAAATCTGGGAAAGTTTATTCGTAAAAAAATAATCGATTAGATATTATGATTGATTAAGTGTGTAATTCGATATCTTGTTGGAAATGAGATTATGAGGAGAAGTATCAGTTATCGAATTTAGACGATTGGTGAAAATCGCTTTCGGATATCGGATAATAAAGACGTCTGGTTGCGCAACCGGGTTTAATCGATTCGCGAGCAAATCCCATTTCCTACTGAGTTTAGATCTCTAATCCTAATGCCTAGACTGGACTGAAATGTGCGGTAATCCTTCGTAAGGATATATAATGTATGTATGTATAATGTATATATGTATATAAGCCCGTCACGCGACCTGAACATCTCCGTAGTAACCTCTGAATGATCCTTGGAACCTGGAAGCGTGCTGTCAAGCGTAAAGGACCTCCCGAGCATCTCGTAAATCCATCTTCGACCTCCTTCCGCCACCACTGGAGGAATCCCTTTTCCTTCAGCCAGAGATTTCTCTGTCACTCCTCTAGCCAACGCCAGAAAAAGAATCCCTCTTGAGTGTCACGTTCGGCAGGAGACATTTTTTAAAGTACCAACTCCGAGCAACTCTGAATTTATATTAGAATACGCTGGGAAATACTATCTCAGCTTAATATGTATTGGGAGCTTTTTCTAACTGAAATTAATTTGCAATTAGCATTCCTTAAAGTGATGAAGAGAAAATTTCCATGGCGTAAGTAATTTTCTGAGTCTTAAATTCACGCGAATAAATGATCAATCTTCTTCAGCTTTTACATTGAAGAGGTGAAAATTACACGGTTGTACATTGCAAAAGCTGTCTTCTATTTATTAATATGCCAGCTATTAGTTTCAATTTAAAGCATGAAGCATTGCTCAAAGTGAAGTCTGTCTATCAGAGTTACCATCATGCTTAGAATCTTAGGATTAAATTAAGGTAGAATTTCGTATTATCTAACATTCTACCTAGTGAAACATATTGTAGAAAAAGTGATTTATTATTTTTGAAGAATTCCTTTTATCTGCAAGCAATCTAAAAAATGTATTTTCCTGTCGTGAAAGTATAAAAACAATCTCTCTCTTTTTCCGGCAACCGAAAAAAGGTGCAGACTCATTCCTAAACTCACCCTAGAGGAAAGGTAATAATTTGTCAATTAAAAATTCAAAGGATTCTGTGACAGCAATTCCCCTTTTCTCATTGTAATATCCTAAAAGCTTTGTGGTCACTAACAAAATGTGTTCAGTCCGTGAAAAGTTTTTCTTCGTTTCTAGCTCTCTACATAATAAAACATTCGTTTAATTTACTTACACAGAACTCTATGAGAAATATGTACGCGTGACACTTTTTTCTAGAAATGTGTAGCTCTCTTTACTCATGGCGTATAATTAATTACACAGGGAACTCAACTAATTTCACGTTTAGAAATAATCTGCGGGAGAAACGGTCTACCGATGCAGCTTGCTACAAATCATGCCTCCCTAGAGAGTAAAGGTGCATCGTTCGTGAACTTTAAAGTGGAAAGAGATATGGTGTGCTAGATGTCGAGAGGTAAAAGAGGGAGAAAAGAGGTTTGGGTTTGAGTATGGCAACAATTGTGAAAAAGCTCAACGAGCTTGTTCGTCCGTTGACACTCAACTGCATCCGGAAATTTGAATTGTTGAGAAATTCAGCAATATTCCGCATATATAGTATAGAGAAATTATATGACACATTTCCTAGTATATTCTACAAAGGGTTTCACTTATCAGACACTCGAGAAAAACGCAAATTTTCATTTAAAAAAACTTCCGTTAAAAGCTTTTGCATTAGCCTCACGATACCTAGTTCCTTTTTATTGCCTTTTAAATTCTCTATTTTATTAACTAGCAGATTAAAAGAGAGAAGAGAGAATTATCTGAATATCCTAGAATCTACGAACCCTAGAATTGCATGTCTGGTCTTGAATATAATGTTAAAATATTAAAAAAAAAAAAGATGACATGTTTTAATTATACAATTGAGAGTTTTCCATGTATAATATAGTTAGAAACAGTGCATATTTGCGTCCTTCCCACTCCTCGATATACATTTCCCATTTCCTATTCACTTTATCTTACACTTTGCACTTCCATCCTCAACTACCATATCCGTCTCATTAGCTGCTTTCGTGACAGTTATCAGTTCCGTTCCTTGTAACATACTATGTCAGGAAGATTACAACGATTATAACGCTCATTACAGACGGTCCATTTTAAATTGACATTCAACGAAATTCGGTATGCATTGTAATTGGACTAATTTTTGCGTAATGACATTTGATGGACATTTTAACGCTGAGAATGTTGAATGAAATCAGCATTTTTATAATCGTGTCAGCGAGTTTAATGTTTCCTTTATTGATTGCTACGATGAGTTATTCAAGAATCGGAGGAATAAAAATATTATTCTACTTTACATAATTAAACTTCCTGTTATTAGATTACTTTGGTTTCATTTGTATTTTGTTATCGAAGTCATCAAAATTCTTGTTGCGCATTTCTTCCATTTAATAGACAATAAAAAAAGAGTTCTCATGTGGTCTGCCACTTAATCACCACTGGTCAATTTGAAGTACCACTTTGAAAACATGATCCCAATTATGACCGACATAAACTTGGCTCATGGGAGCATGTAACTTTTACAACTTTCGTCATTTCGTTTCAAGTGATAATTCTTGTATTCTGATGCTTTGTGTGCGTGTAAAGCACAGTCCCTTTAGTTTCTACCCAACTTAACAAAAAGAAAATAAACTATAAGAGGAAGCCAAGCCAGTGCGTGCAAATGAAGAAAAGCCAACACACTTTTTCAACAAGTTCAACTTCAACTTCTCTCTCGTATGATGAATGAAATCCTCTCAAAGTGAAAACTTTGCTCTTTAGAGAGCTTCATATTTTTCCATGGAACAAAGTGCGTCATATAAAAATTCCGCATTTAATTTTATTTAATTATCGTCTTCTTGGGTAGGTGAAATTATATAAAAAGTTTCTAATTTTAGTTTGATTATAATTAACAATTCACAATTGTGAAAAACATAAATATCATTTCCCGGGACATTCTACTTTTAAAAATAAATAAATAAATCCACCCTCTTGGTAGTTAAAAGTAGTCTGGCGAAGTTCCTAATTCTATTAAGTAAAGACGCCGTCGCTAGTCGACTATTTTCAAAAATAAACTCGTAAGTAGCCAGGATCGTGACGGGATAAGAATAAGAGGGGCTGATGGCTTTAAGTCGACATTTAAAAAATTAACGACTCACCCCGAAACCCTCCCTGAAATCGACGAGCACTTTGGACTTGTAGTCCGAGCGCTTCTCGATGTCTCCAACAATTTCAAGCTTGCTAAACTACCCTCCATCCTCACAACCCTCCATTCCGTCGACCCTCTGTCCTGAGTATCGTAAATCTTGTACGAAATGTCCCTTTGCGTCCACAACAGGTCGTGCATGATCCGAAACACAGTGGTGAGTGTATCACTTTATTAGCCCTTAGCGTTTGTGGATATTTTCTTTATGCACATGATATAATATGCGTACATCAAACTTCACTCCCTATATCCAGTTGCCACTGCCATGTAGCTGAGGGTTCTTCATAAATCGAGTTTAAAATGAAAAAAACCTGAATGTGCTAAAGTACCATTGCTTTAATATCATTTATCATTGCCTTTTGCTTTGAAAATACGAACTATTTTTTATACCAATAAATATCGAGTATATATGTGTTGTCGAAAACACTTGAAACAAGAGAACCATCTCTTTTGAAAAAGTAAACCGATTCATTGAAAGCTTGCCCATGGCGTCATTTTAGGGGAGGTTACCGATATAAACTAAATACTTTTGGAAATGCGATCTAATGTATGTTATATTTCTATGGAGAGATAAGCAAGACTAAATTTTAGGGGTCTTATGCTTTTCCTTTTTATGAAAAACCTATGACTGAAAGGTTCTCAACGTTTAAATGAACGAATTTTTGTATTGATTGTATTTTTAGTTTGAACAATATTTCTGGAAAAAATAGAATTCTCTCTGTGTTATGCATTAGACATTAGATACAGAAAATTCTTTAATTAATTGATAATTATGAATAATTGATGTTATGAAAAATAATTTTGAAACATAATTGTCTTGATCGAATTGTTTCAAAAGAACAATTTGAATCCGACGAACACCCTCAACCCTTGAGCCTATTGCCGTTTGTATTTGTTTGAATCGATATGGTGTATTATATGTATTATATGTGTTATTCTCGAGTTGGATTGGTCGTTCGGTGGTCGTGGCAGAGTATACTGACTAATAACCGCCCTTCCTGTGTCCCAAGCATCGGTTGGTCCCGGTTCCATTCACGATTGCGTGAACCACGAACAGTCTTTCGCGATTTGCCCTATGCGAGGCACTATTCGTCCGGTATTCACTTGCGAAGGGATTCCCCGGATGACCGAACAGACCAGCATGGGCAGGCAGGGACTTCCCGATAGTCCATTTCATCCCTTTTGTTGAATGCGTCCCATATTTCAACAAGGTCGTTGAAGCATTGAACAGACTCGTATCACATTCACATGAACATATACACTCTCCGGACAAATTTCATTCAACTACACCTGCGTGTTTGCCCGCATGCTTATCAGTTATCACACACCTCGGACTTCCTCAAGGACAAAATTCTCTGTCCCACGAATTTCCTGAGCACGCTCTTCAATGTATTTCTTCGATGAATAGAATAACAAGAGTTTGCTTTACATCATGCATCATTTAAATAGAGATTTACTTGGTGTGAAAGTTACATTTAATGTACATTAATCCAAATATGTGCAGAATGCATTTGGACCCAGTTTCATCGGCACTGCTTCAGCTGGAGAAGCCATTATGGTCATGTAGAGCACAATTCTCTCTGGAACGGGTCTTGGGTGTTGAAAGCCCTGGAAGTTTGCATTATTCACCACCCGATATTAATTTGAATCGAGTGTCGAGAAGTTACTCGTACAAATAGATTGTAACTCTACTGCTACTTTTGTTTCTATTGGAAATGTGAACTCTGATCGAATTCAAACTTCAGTATTTTGCTTAGCGAAAGCTGATGCTTTACAAGTTCATTATGAACTTCTCTGGTATTGGTATAGTTTTCATTTGCAAAGCTGAACTTAAAATTCATTAATCTCTCAATCTCGATTAGTTAAATTTTACTAAAGTTACTAATTATTAGTTTTATTAGGAAAAACAAACTAAATGAATTAGTGACATTACTCGTTGAAATATCTTAAATCCCTTAAACTTCCGCGAGAAACTTCAAATAACTGAAAATTCATCATAGGTTAGTAACTGGTTCTTGTTAATTGACTTTGGTAATAGGTGACTTACTATTTCATTTAGTAGAAAGTGGAAAAATGGCTAATTCAATAGTCAAATGTAAAAGAGTAGAAATGTAAAAATGTATTCATCTCCAGCAATCTCTCGAATTCGTCATACATTTTCACACTGAGGAAATACTTCGATAAATCCGCGCGCTGAGGAGCACACTTCCGGTTGTTCGTTGTTCATTTCTACATGTGTATAGTAGTGTATTGCTGCAGAGTGTGGACTCGATGCATTCTGGTAGAGCTCTTGCGCGGTTACTGCTTGAGAGGGCAACGTTCCGCACGATAAATTAATCCAATCGTTCCTCCTACATGAAGCTACGCTTCCTCAATGACTTGCTTCGAACAACTCGGAACAACTCGAACAACGGGGAAGCATCTGTTACATCGACTGCTATCGATACTCCTTTATTGAAGCATTGGATCATCCGAAC
This sequence comes from Synergus laeviventris, assembly GCA_032275145.1. Classification (NCBI taxonomy): domain Eukaryota; kingdom Metazoa; phylum Arthropoda; class Insecta; order Hymenoptera; family Cynipidae; genus Synergus; species Synergus laeviventris. The sequence goes on along the minus strand of JAUESI010000003.1, from coordinate 11,656,950 downwards.
ACATTTATTTTAACTTTTTAAAGACTTGGCGATTTTCTGGATTGGTTTTTCGTCCAGATGGATCATTTTTATTGCAATTAGATTCTGAACTGACCTATAAGTGGGAAAAAAGAGTGCTTCTAAATATAGATGAGAGAAATGAAAGCGGATTATTGTTCTCATGCTTATCGTTAAGTCTCTAACAGCCAAAGCTTTTACTTTATGGAGCAGAAAAAGAGGAGGGAGGCCGATTGCGTGTCGCAAAGTGGGGAGAAAGCATGATATCGGAGTCACGTAGACCAGAATTCTGGACCAAAGCGTCGAATAGGCTTAGTTTCAAGTTTCTAAATTTTATAAGAAGGAAACTTCCCATTAATATATTGCTTGTCGAGCTACTAATTATACTTTAATCAACCACTTGGCACTATTTTGATGAAAACATTTTCATTATGCAGACTGAGAGATTATTATTAAACCTATACTTTTTGGGACATGCATCATGATTTAATTTGTTCACTAACTTTTAAATTTCCGAAAAACTTTATGTGCAATTAGTAATTAAAGTTGGACAACAGTGAGTTTGGTAAAAAGTACAGGAGGAATGGATTAACAGTTAACTGAAAGCTGTGTTGAAAGTTTCCTTTTTCAATTAATGTTATTTAATTAGTTTTGATAAGAGTTTAGAGAGTTGAAAGTTATCTCTACTCGAATTTTCATCTGATTGAATTTTCTGTAAGTAAGTTGTTTAATTTAATTAACATTGCTCGAGAACTGCTTTATATAAATGTGTTTTATTTAAAGCTCTTGATTCGT
>JAUESI010000003.1:11604242-11638390 GCA_032275145.1 Synergus laeviventris | reverse complement strand
TCGACGTTCTCGACGACGTTTGGTCTCTCTACAATTTACATTTATACATTTTCCTCGAACCTACTTCTTCTTCAGTTCCAAATTCTACCTCTTTATTTTCGTTCCTTGCGATGTCGAATAAAGTTGGATCATCATTGCACTTTAAGTCAGTCTGCCAGAGATATATCTTATATCGATATGATCGTGCAAGAAAGAGTAAGGAAATTGAATGCACGACGTAGTTATCTTCAATAGATTTGATGAATCTAGTGATTTTGATGTATTGCCCGTTTTTCAATTTCAAAGCTTTGAACCCAGAGAATGTTCATGCTTTAAAGATTCCAAATAAAAAGCACTCAAATATTAAAGTTGTTCCTATTTCAGAGCAATTTGAGGTAATTGCTTCCAATTTAATGGCGCTTGAATTGCGACCAATTCAATTTGAAAAGATTTTTAGTAATCAAACGTGAGATCTGAAATTGAATTATTTTAGATTTTTCGAAAAGATATAAGGGCGAATTTAAACTTTCAGATTTCTAAACCAAAGTGTCGACCTTTATGAAAGGCAAAGGTGAAAAATATGAGAATACGATATCATTCTTTTCATATTTCAAATTCACACACTCTTTTCGAAACTTGAAACGTTTTCCTCGAAAAGATCTACAAAGAAGAACAAAGGACTCGTGATAGCTTTATTCAACAGCAGTAAACTAGTAAAAGCTTTGTTCCAAACAAACTAAGAGCTAAGAAAACTTCTTTCGTTGAAGAATTTTAGTAACAATTTTTTAATTAAAATTTTGGAATTACGAAAACTCTCACCAAACGATCATTTTATTCTAAATAATTGTTTTACAATCTAGATACTTTCTATTGTACCCTGTTGCTCAGTATCTGATGATAAAAGAGAATTTTTTAAATTCTACTGGCAGGTTGGCAAAGAAAAATAACCAGGCGCGAACCTGATAACCTTTTAGTCAACGTTGTCCACATCCACAAAACACAGGATTGTTACGTATGGTATATATATATATATATATGTGTGTGTGTTTTATCGGAGTGAGTGTACGTGTTGAAAATTTATTACGGCCCGATGCCAACGGGATGCCATACGCGTTCGACCGAGGCGAGGAGGATGTGAACTGGATTCGCATGAAAAAACGAAAGAAGAAAAAAAAGAAGAAAAAAAGAATGATAGGTGAGAAAATCACGCTCTTATCCGCTTTTTCTTCGATCTTACCATTCTTCTTTCTTCCCTTTCTGTCTCTTTCGAGTGATGTACTTATCGAAGTACACAAAAGAAGAAAAGAGCCTCGAAACTAAAAACGACCATAGCGATAAACTTTGGTATTTATTTCTACTGTTTGTACGTGCGCAAAGTCCTTTCGAATTTCAAATTGTCAACACGTTCCTTTTGTTCTCGTTTTCAAAGTTAGTCTTTAGTGAAGATGAATTAAAGGAGAATTAAACCAGTTATTTTGATTGTTTCACAATCCTATATCCAGAGCTTCAAATCATAACTTCGTTTAATTTCCCTTGAAAATAATAACAGGAATAAAACATTTGTTAAATATTGAACCCACAGTCTCTGTCAAAAAATACCTGGAGATAACAGTGATAATAACAGTGAAAATATACACCCTCAGCAATTTCAACGTAGCAGTGATTCCGGGTAAAGTTTCTCACAATCAGAAACTCTACAGTTCTTTATTCATTCATTAGCAAGACTAAGTGCAGTAAATGAAGGAATTCAACCGATGCCAATTATAAGTTTCTGCATAAGTTAGAACGGAATTAGTCGCAGAGAATTCTGTACCTTCCCTCTCTGAAATAGATATTTATGGATTCATGTGTGTAATCCTTCCTCTATTTACCATTCCGGTTCAAGTCTCTCCGACAGGTAAAGATTAAGATAATTTCTGCGACAAAATTATCAAACATTTCCGAGTGGAGTCTAACAATCCTTGGTTTCCACAAATTAAAAAAAAATTATATCATCAAGTCCATAACATGTAAAATCCTACAGTTCGCGAAAAAAGAGGACAATCTATAATTCACTTTAATTCTTGTACAGTTTCCCTTAAATCCTTTACTCACGGGTCTTTAATTTTGCAGAAAACTGAAAATTTCCCGTACAAGAAAAGTTTAACTAGCAGGGTATAGTTATACGTGGTATGCAATTTCAGTATTCCCTTCGTACCGAGTACTTAAAGAGTATTAACTTTTAACTAAAAAGAGGGACTCCCGGGAACTACTGGAACTTTATCTTCACCTCGCAATTGCCTATGTTCGTCCAACGAACTTAATGACACTTTACGAGAGTTCGAATCTTTTTACCCCATAGGTCGAGGAAAGATAGGGAATGACGATATGGTGGTTTGCCTTGCCGTCCGAAAAAAATTCCATGTAAAGTTGTAAGTGGACCCTTTTAGAGTCAATTGAGGGTAGATCAGAGCCCAAATATTCCTTCTGGAACTCCAGAAACCTTTCCACTGTCACAGTCTTATTATTCCCCCAAGCACTTTTCATGCACTTCCGGTTTTGTGAAATCTCCAACGTCCACTCTACTTCTGGGGATTTACGTAACATTTTGTTCCACTGGAAAGTGAAATCTCCCCTTTTCTTCTTTCATTCTTCATGCTGCGGTTTATAAAGTGACAGAAGCTACTTATCATTTTTATATAATATTAATATTTAGATTGAAATGCACAGTGAAAATATATGAAACGATTAAAATATATTGCGTGAGAGAAAGAATGATTTTTGGAATTTTTTTGTGTTTTGCTCATTACAATTATAGTAACAATGCGATTTTCAGTTTTGATGCGCACGGAAATGAATATTAGCTACAGCCTTCGCAACGTATAGCCAAGCGTTATGAAATTGAATCCAGTTGAAAACAAGCAAAGCTCGGTTTAATCTGTTTAATGTAAAACTAATTCAATTTTAATTCTAAATATTATGAATGTTTTAATGCATTATACATTATTAAATGAAACCATAAGCTAGAGTAAAGCTAGAGCTTCGATTAGTGTATATTAAAAATTAAATTTGGAATTTATTATTTCCATATTTCGCAATTCTTTATGTCAGAACTTTACATTGAAAAAAGATTTTTTAACGACTGTAATTAACTTTCAGACAACCAGAAATATATATTTTCTATTGAAAAGAAATATTTTCAAGGTGATAGGATGCTCATAAATCTTTATTAACAATAGATTTCTATTTCTGTAGTAAGATTGCAGCTTAGGTCATGTAGATCACTCGAAAAATGGTCCACGTGATAAACGGTATCCATCGCGGAGCATAATAACTCTCTAGGAAACGGATGTGAATTTATATTTCCGCTCATGTTTCTCTCTTTCATTCGGCGCATTCGTGCAGCGCGACTCGCGTAAAGGGATGGGGGAGAAAGGGTGAATGGGTGAAAGTAGACAGTTAACAGGGGGGTTGGGGGATTAATCTACAATTGCAGTTTTGCAATTTCAGCGGCAATAGTGTGGTTGCTGTGGAAGTGTGGCAATCGCTGATTCGCTGATTCGCTGCAATGGCAATGCATGCGATATCGCAATTATGACGCTTCTGAATAAATTACCTTCTGTCACGTATACAAGTGTGGAGAAAGATGAATCAAGGGGGGGAGCATGGAGGGCTAATGGTCACTTAACCCGACAGCGCATGCAGCCGGCACGTATGGACATTATTTTGCGTGCGCGCGTGAAATTTATGAATTTAAATTACGGATTGAGATGAATTTAATAGCGCGCTACGACCGATATCGGCGCAAAGCTTGACGAATTGTGACGTACGATATAACGACTGCGACTAGAAATTTTCTAATTTGCATCCTTCTTGCAAATTAGAAAATTCTTTCCTAGCCTCGTTTTTTGCATGCAGATCTGTATTGAATTATATGGTAATTTTGACCATTTCAATTCAACTACACTCGAAAAGAACACTACACCCCTTGTATATTTTTCACCGAACCAATAAATCTTCTGTTGGACACTGAAGAGGTTTGAGGGGCAAATTTTTCTCCCATGGACAGGTGAATCGACGAATAACACCTGCGAATGATTTGTTGTATGGTTAGTCCATGTTTGCAATGAGAAATAACCATTGTCAGTAACGGCTTAAGGCGGTTTTGAATAGAAGATATAGCGGGGCAGAGGGCTAAGAAAATAAATTATCGATGGCATAACTCCTCTGGGAATATAGAATTCTACATAATATCCCTGGCGACATGGATGAAATCTAGGACACAAATTCCTTGAATAATATGACAATGCTGAATATAAAATATGAATTTTTCACCCCATCAAGTTGTATGATTGAACTTTTGAGATTTCTTCGGCTGGTTTTTGTTATCGTATAGCTTTAAGCTATCTAACTGCAAAATTTCCTCAAGCTATTTCTCTTTACTCTTTACTTTTGACTAAACCCCAACAGGAAGAAGTTAAATCCCTTCGACTAATCTGGATAAGAACATTCTTGATCATTCTTTGCGGGCTTCTGTTACTTTTTCCTGGCAAAATAAATAGATGCACATGTTGTATCAACGTAATGGGAAAGGAGATCATCCTCGGCCTCCCCATTCCAATTATTTCGCTGCTTATCTACCATGGTCGAGTTTATTTTACAACGCTGGCGTTGCTGGATAAAATAACCCACGGCCATCACCCTTGCTCCATTAAAATGCAATTCTGCTCACCATGCATAAGAGCCTTGTTCCTCGGACGAGCTGGCATCCTCGCTAAAATCCACTAAACAAATATTTATCTTTTTCACTTTTCCTTCTCAACGCCTTAGAATTTCCAACCCCTTCATCAATCTTAGCTCCCTCAATCCATCGCTATTAGAATCGTGTTTATCTTTAAATTATATTTGCAATACGTTTGACAATAACACGTTGACAATAGCTTTATGAATTACCACATACCTACATGTGTGAACACAATAAAATTAACGAGTCAACTATATCTCGAGATACAAGGTTTGCATCTATTGTTAGTTTCACCATGTATTGCCCAGCGACTTCGCAACAATGAAAGCTCTCTATACCCCTACCCCTACCATGGTGGCTGCTCTTTTCGCATCGTGTGGTGTTGCGCCTTTCTTTTTACCCCTCTTTCTCATTTTTTTAGAAGAGAAACCGGAAAAAAGAGCTAGATGGAAGACAAAAGGATACGCACCCCGCAGTCATCATTGTGCGAACAGGGAGATTGCTTTTTTCCGCTGGTGCAGCGATTGGAATGCACCTGTGCATGGAATGTTCCTATATCCCTGATCCGAAAAAAAGAAAGTAATGTTTGTCAATCCCTCCAATCTATTAAATTCTTTTTTAATCCGGAATTTCCGTTGAATGTTCGCTGTAAAAAAATTGTACATAGATATATTGAAAATATAAAGTTTGAACAAAAATGGCATTCCAGATCGATAAAATTGAGTATAAAGTAAGTGGTATGAAACTACAATGAAGGTCGAGAAATTGCAAATTATGCAGACCATCTCTTTTTCTTGAAAGGAATACATAATGGCAAGCAACAAGTAAGAATCTGTTATTCTGGATTTCCATTAAAATACTGTTTATAAACATTTTTTCAGGATTTAAGTTACTGGGAATGTCGAGATTAGATACGTAAGGAAGCTTAATGCGAGTAATCTAATGTAAAGGCTGAAGTTAAAGTTTAAATGGAAACGAGGACAAAACGCGATACAGGCAGATTCCAATAAACTTTGGACATTTCAACTTTCGACATAAGCGCACGCAACAAACTTTTCCCTACTCTGGAAGAAAGAAATAGAAGAATGAGCATTTGGAAAGACACTCCGAGACAATTATCCGCCCGGAATCAAATACTCCGCGGGCAAAATGCTCGCGAGCGCGTGAAATTACCATTTTGAAGTCGAGTCGCTTTGACTTGCTTTTTTTCACGTGTTCGCGAACATGGAGAGAAGAGAAAAAAAAACAGAAACAGTGACGACTACTTCGTAATAGGACGCGACAGCAAAGCCCTGTGAAATGGAAAAATAAGAATGATAAATTAATCTTATTAAACTATAAAAAATGCGATGCTAATAATTCAATTATTTGATAATGAGGAATGTGGAATTCAAGGTATTTTTTATTCAATCTGTTCTAGAATATACAAAACTTAATTTTCAACAATGAATGGTCAATTTCCTAACAGTTATTAATTTTCCTCTATACTTGATTGTTAGCGCTGAAAGGTTGTAATGAAAAAATGAAAAACTCTAAATAATTTGAAGCGCGAGAAAAAATATAATTCACATCACTGTATAATTGGATTTTTTGTCCAAGAGGAAGAGTGACCTCGAATTTAACAAGCACATGCAAAAAGTGAGGAAATTGAAAAACTGTCCGTTTCAATTTCAGCGAGGGAATTGAAATTTAGCAATTTATATGATGTAATCATGATTATATTACCAAGTAATGCAGATTTCAGTAGGATTTCATTAAGTTCAAAAGACAAGGTATGAAAGTCGTCAAGTGGTGACTGTAAAGGTCTGTGGACTGCGGATGGATTAATTTCGGCAGCTCTGAAACTCGTTTCTGCTTTGCGGTGGCAATGGCGTTCGCCCATTCTTTAAGGTGACGCTTAATTAACATCGCTTTCACGAGCTTCCGAAACGTCGTCCTTTTTTTCCGGTTTCCAGCCCTCTTCAACGTACTCTCCAGTGGCGCCTTCAGGAAAGGGACCTGTTTTGTATAGTTATAGTATCCTACCCTTGCAGTTATATCATACATTGTATACGAAGCATGAATTAGAACCACCAACACTGACATGTTTCACATGTAAGCTATTCAGAACCCACCACCGAGATCAAAGCATGAAAAATATCCAACCCACAAAGGGCAGAAGGATTGGCGACTTCCACGCATAGAAAAAAGTTGCATGTTGTGTGAAATGAATTTTCAAGTGGAAGAGAACTCCAAGAGAGGAAACTTTCAGAAATTTTAATTTTACGATTCTGGGAAGAAAGCTCTTTATGAGCTCTAAATGCTTTAATTTAAAGTTTAAATTACTTTCTTTTAATGATACAGGAATCGGACTCATAAAATTATTTACAGAAAGAGTTACGTATAGTAATTTCAAGATTTTCTACTAAAGTATTTCACTCATTTTATAAAAATAACTACTAATTGTTAAACAAATATAAAGTTACGATGTATGTTTTCATTGTATTCTTAGATTCTGTTATACTGGGTTGCAAAAAAGCTCGGGAGTTCAATGCGTCTGACTTAACCAGCTTATACTACTTACGCATTTAAGAACGGGTGAAAGAATACAAAATCGTTAAAAATTCGGATGGAAAATTGATAGTATAACCATGGGAAAGAGTTTGAAAGCAAGGGTCAACCAATTAGAGAAAAGAGTGATTGATTTGAGTGATTGGGAATCTGTCATATAACATATTAGGTGTATAGTTTTGTTATAACGTTCGTAAAATGCATCAATAAAGAGCGGGCACCCATCAATTGTGAATTTTGCTGATGCTATAGATGCACGTTATTTTTAATAGCTTCTGCCTTATTGGAAAATCGTTTTACAATTGAACCTAGTTTGAAATTTTTTTTCTTGTCACCTCGAGTATCATGTTCGCTAATGCGGCAGAATAAATCGTTGATCCACCAGGTGTGACGGTCGAGTCTTCGCCAACCTTAATCTTCGATGGTATAAAAACTTTTCAACAACCTCCTACTCTTGCCATAGGTTAAACTTCTATTAAAGCCACCTCAAGTATCATAAAATGGAAAAAAAGACATAAAAGGCGTTTAAAAGATCCTAAGTGACTGCAAAATATAACACATATTTGACCGAATTTTTTTTACAAAACCGAGGAGTATATATTTCTATCTCTCAAAAATAACGTTTTAATTAATCTCTCTGTGCTCCGGAAATAGGAAATGCCTTCATCGTTAAAAAAGTTTCAGTAGCTTTATAAAAGCTGTAATATTTTCTGGATATGAAAAATGTGAATATTAATGAAGCAACTTATCCTCTCCGAATCAACAATTTAACGAGATGAAAATGCAAAAAAGTGTGTGCTCTGGAAACCTCCAGAGAAAGCTTTTTAAAATGTTTTTCTTTATTCAATATTTTAAGGAAAAAAAGTTGCACTGAACCATAAGAATTTATTTTTGCATACTTTTTAGGTATTTATTTTCGGATTGTGCACACTCGTTATTGAAGTAAATATATAATATGCATAGGCATTAAACACAATATTTGCACTGGTAAGGACTTTATTTGATGAGCGTAAATTTGTCGAACGCTAGTCACTTTGCAAACACTTTGACAAAATATTCGATACTCTGTTACTTGTTTAACTGATCATGAGCATATATATTTACTTTTCATGTGTTTTTATTAATTTTATAATGACAGTTATTAAAAGTGGTGCAGTCGTTTTAATACTTAATGCTTCTAAAAACAGTGGAGTGTTGAAAACGTCGTCTGCTGTTTAAAGTTTTTATGACTAAAGGCGTTTATCATCAACTGCGCTTTAATGCTTTTACGTGTAAAATATAATCAAGAAGTTATGGAAGCATTTAAACTCTACAATAGATTTGAAATTGCTAACAAGAGGTTTCTAAAAAGATTTTTAATGTATGCTGCAATAGTGTGGCTTGTGTATACAAAACGAAATTAATTTTACAAATATTTCTCTTTGTAAGCACAAGTTACAAAACCAATTGATAAACTTTTCGAACAGAAAACTTTACGAAACTTCCATAACGAAACTGAATTGTTTGAAAATTAAACGCGTGACTTTTAATTCAGGGAAGTAAGCAATAGCGTATACGTTGCTTTAAATTACGTAATAATTTTATACACGAAAATACATACGATAAGCAATTTTTTTCACGGGAGTAAAAAACGTGAATCCGCTTACAATAAAATCTCCTGCGTGATTCGCCATATGATAACTTCCTTTTGAATGTAAAAAATACTTTTTATACTTTTTTAGCGTCTATTTACAGAAACACTCAGATTTTATGACGCATGTTCTAAATTCCACATGAAAAAATAGTATTTCTTATTAATAGATTTTCAGATTCAATAAATCATTTTTGCACCCATGGAAAAGTTTTATTAAAGCAAAGTAAATATAGTTATTTCATTTTTGAAATATCATTTATGAAAATTAATTTATTCATCATTTCTGTGTAGTACTTAACGCTTGTGTAACACATATTGACTTGCTCATAAAATTCCTCTTTGATGCATAACGTATATATAATGTACATACTGTATCAACAGTTTCTGATAATGAATATGTATCAATCTGTCTCCACAGAACATTTGCAGATGATTTTAATGAGAGTGATATGAGGTGTAATATAATAGTTATGCGCTTACCAGTAATATTATAGTATCAATATACAATTATATACTGATTGAAGCTGTAAACATGTAATTACAAATTTTCAATCAATGTCATTGTTAGCCTATGATTAGTTGCTCCGCCCTTTGAAGGAAGTATGAATGGATCAGTATTCAGGATGAATCAAAAGGCTCCTTCAATTAATAATATACCATCTTCTACAATAAAGCGAGCATGTATTAAAATTAATGAAATGTTAATAGATGAATAAATACTTCAATTAATTTAATCTCTTGAAAATTGCATGCATTTCAACATTTACATAAAATATTCCGTTCTTATGCATCTCCAAACACGCTCTTAACTAAAAATGTTTACTTACTCAGTTTTGTTACTAAACCTTGATTTCTCCAATGCAATCAATAATAACATTATTTCCGTTTTTGAATGATGCATCAAACTGATAAATTAAACAGTAAATATATTTTTATTTCATGCACCTCCTCTTTCGATATTTCATATTTTAAAACTCCTCAGGTTAGCTTAGTTTCTCAGTAACAAAGAAAAATTCGCGCTGATCATATCGTGGAATTTGTTAAACCAATTTTTATTATAAGCAGTTTAATTTTACTTTATTTTTAGTAGAAATTCCAGCGAGATCAAGTGCTATTTAGAATCGAGAGCGTTCAAGTAACATCTGAAATAATTGAAATCTAGGTTTGTTTCCTTCCTTGCTATAGTTAACATTGATCTTCCGATTACGCTTTAAACTATGTATACAACTGTTTCATTAGTAACTTCTTGCTAATTCAGATTGAGAGAGTAATCCGAATTGAGTTTACCTGAAGTTAGATTTAATCAGAAAAGTAGATTTAATTGTGGTTGAATTGAACTTGGAATTCACAGCTTGATTTATTTGTAAGATCTAATGAAATCTAAACCAAATTTATAATTGAGACAGTAATATTATGTTAATTCTTGTGCAATTGATGCACTTTAGACTCAGAATCAGTGACTATTAAAACTTAGGTTTTTCAAAAGAAACTCAATAAACGAAGAAGAAAGTGTGGAATTTGATAAAGAAATACTTGAAAGTCTTCGCCTCCTCCGAATATGAAGATATTTTATTTTAAATTCAATTTAAAAACGTGGGGTTTGAATTTAATGAAAGAGTTTTAAAAAATGTGAAAATTTATACAAATACAAAATTATAAAAATACAATTGAAATATATAAAAGAACTGTTTTTTTTTGCCTCAGGTCCTGCAATTGGATTTTTTCCAAGACGCAGAATGGCTCGGATATCGTTGTTGCTCATCGGGGCGGCTGTGATGACCCTCTTCAACGTCGGAAATGGGGAGCTTTATACAGCGCTGGTAGATATGGAGGAGTTGCTGGAAACGGAATCCGTCCTGATCGACACCCTTCATGGCTATATTCAGGCTCAAGAGCAACGATTGGCGACTCTCAGGAGGTAAGTGACCAAATCCATTCTTTTTTCATCGCGCGAAAACGCCCTCCTGACCTCGTTCACTTTAAATCCACGTAACTTCTGGGCGATAAAAGAGAAATGGGTCCTAAAAGCACTTCTTCCTACCTTCGTTTTTTAAGCGGCAACTGAGAGTTGAAAACTCGTATTCTTTATGACCACTGAGCTGACCATTCAGTTAAGTGTAAAAGTTGAAAGAAGGCTTTATATCTTGTCCCATAATTTAAATGAAAAATGTTCGTGAAATTTACGGTCTTGAAACTGTCACATTGAGAAAATTATTACTTTGCAAAACCATTAATAAAATGGAGAAGCTCAAGTAAAAAATCTTGACCGTCGAGGTCAGGACTTTTGTTGAAATCTTCTTGCTCGTTAAGGCTGCTCATGTTATCTATTTATTTTATTTACCCCTTAAAGAAAGCATAGTATAAACGATCTTAGGAGAAACCTCGAGTATTCTCACTCTCTATCCTTTCCCTTTGGCTTTACCACAATCTTCCAACGCTTTCTGGTGTTTTTCTCTTTCCCAGAGGTGCGATTTGGCCAAATGCCAGACTTTTCTCTGCCTCTCTGGCCATTCTGAAAACGTTAAGATTGCGGGCTCACTCCACGACCTTGCCTCATCTTCCCTGTTAGCTTGAATTTTGATCTAGAATTAACTATCCAGAAGATCTCATCTGAAACGTATGTTTTGTTGAAATTGCCCTAAGCGAAGAAAACTCGTAAAAAAGCGGAGTGAAAAATTTCCCTAGGGAAAATGATCATTTACCTACCGAAAGAATTAATATTTATTCAAGGGATATAAATGATGTGTACAAAAATTACTCCTCGCATATATTACCAAATCTGATAAAGCTGAAAGACCCTTCGAGATAATCTTGCTAAATTTATAAAAGCACAGATCCAATATACCATATTTGAAATCAAATTTCAAATTAATAAAAATTATTTTCAATAATCCATGCAAATTAGGAAGGGGAAAACTTTGTGAAAAAATTAAAATATATATACTATTCTTATATTCTGGGGTTTAAATGTCACGACAAGAATAACCTGAATATTAAAATATTCACGTGTTACCCGATCATTTAGTCCTTCTACTTATTACAAATTTTATAGTGGGAAATTCTAGACAATATATAATGAGAACCATGATAAAGCGATGTGAAAAACTATGGAATTTAATCAATTTTACTAAAGAGGTTCAGAATTCTGCAGAATTTAATTTTAATTTTAGTGTTACTTTTGTCTTCAATTATTATTAAAAGGGTTTTAAACACTATCATATTATTATTAAAAATTGGCAAAGAAGTTGAGTATAATCTACCATATATGCTTGTACACAAATTTCAGTATCATTTAGGAGAAAAATATAAAAGTAATTAAAACCAGAGACTGGAGTGAATTTCAACTATAAAACTATTGATTATATCCATAGATATTAAAAATAAAATTGTTATCTAGCCAATATCTTCTTTCAAAATTGAGAAAATTACTTTATCTTGGTCTCAGTTTGAACCGGTATATGGAATTCAATTATTTATCCGGTCGTAGATTTTCATCACCCTATATATTCGGTGAAATATTGAACACCGGGTAGATGCAATACTACTATGTAGGAATGGTGAGATGCGTCCCACCTCCTCGAATCTTCCTTTAATATCGAAGCCCTCGTTTTGAATTCGGTATAAAGTTTTGAGCGCGTGACTGCAGCCAGTCGAACTTCCCCAACTGTTCGTACCAACATACAAGACGTAATACCATCTAACTAAACTCGATGAACTCCACTCTCTTCGGACTCAACGGGTGGCAATTTCACCCCCGAACGATAATTGCGGGCTCGCTTTCGAATTTTGATAATAATCGGAGAAGATGAGATTATTGGAGAAGTTCCATCCGAGGAGCGGATATTTTCAACTAACAGAGGCAGTTTACTAGACGGTGACTCTGGCTTTGAAGATTGTTTTCGTCAAAGATTGCTTTTATCAGTCGAAGAGAACTATGACAGCAAGACGAAGTTCCAACACGTTTTCACCAAGGCATCTTTCAGTTTTGTTCACACTCTGACTTTTCTCTAGTTTTTGCTGGTTCAGGAAGTTTTTCTCATGCAGCATTTAAAATTGCATTTGAACTTAAAATATAGCCAAGAATCAGCACTTTGAAACATGCTTGTTTTTTAATTATCAGAGGATATTCTCTGAAAGGTCTGATTTCATTATATTTAAAAAAAGCAGTAAAGAGATGTCAAAGAGTCTTTTATTCAAAAGCAAGTATCCTTATAATTTTAAAAACATTGAAGAATCATATTTATACAACAAACCTAAAATGTTTACTTCGTTTACAGAGTCTCAGGGAGACTAGCATCTCTAACTATTTCCAACTTCAAGATAATAAGATTTTTTTATTTTATACATGCCTTGCGTCGAAATATTGCAAAAAAATTTAGCGCTGTTGAGTGGGATTTACTAATCATTTTGCAATCATGGAAATAAACAATTTATCAATTACAATTGGTTACAAATGTTTGCAATCGCATGTTATTATGTAATCAGCGTGTATCGAAATTCGATATTATGTTCCGTTCGACCGCTTTCTACAAAAATAAACATTAACAGTTTGTAAACATTTTAAGAGGTAACATATTTTGTAGGTACATTTCTTGTAATACGAATGATGCTCCCCGAGTTCAATCGAAAAAATTCTCATTTCATTGGAAGTGATTCATGTCTTATGTAAATGAATTTTATGCTTTTAAATTGTCAACAGACTTTGAGCAAATATAAGTTTTTTTTAGAAGGAGATGAAGAGATGGGTTTTTCCCCCAAGTTACAATATCCATGAACTGTCTGAAGCAATTTTCTGAAATATGCAAACTCAGAGTTGGTAAGAGTTGAATTGATCAAAAATTGAAAAATTGATGCTAAAGGAAATATGAGAAGCTGCTGTATCGAACGTGAACATAGTATACCATCCCTCACGTCGTTACTGACAGGTACATGACATGTAACGCAAGACATTAATATTCGCACAATTATAGACAAAATTACTACATAATTAAACATAATTAATTTACACATTATCTTCATACATAAAATTCTTAAACTGATTTTTTATTCTGTGAGTAGAATTATTATTGCAGACATGTGCCTAGTAAAATTGAAATGAATTTGCATGCCTGGGTGAAATCTGAAGCTAAAAGTAATAAAACAAAAGTTTAAATTCTGCTTCGTGAAGAAGATTTGGGACTTGTCGTGTTTCGATGCTGCATTTAAAACTGGTTTCAATTATAACTTTCCTTACTGCCTCGCCTGCGGTTACTAAATGACGAGCGTAGAATTTCTATTGAAGGTGACAATATACAATTTCCAGCATCTCGGTGAGGCACAATTTAAAATTAATTTACAACAAACGGATATTGTCAGCGCGATACTAACCAGGAAAAGATGTTTTTAAGTTGAATAAAATCTTCTATTCCTTTCACTTTGATAATTCCATGGAATAATAATTGTAAGCACAAGGCTATCTTTCAAAACGACGTTATTAAAGTATGACGAGACTCTTAATTATCTACTCATATTGACATTCATTCCAAAACTCTTAATACTTTGTTTCAATCATATTTTTACACGTTCTCAGTGTGTAGAGAAAATTGATTTCGAAATGACGATGGAAAATATGTTGCCAAACAATAGAGGGAAATATTTAAATTGGATTGCACTTTGTGCTAACAATCCCGCATAAACTGGTCATTCGAGGCATTGATGCTTGTCTGTGCACAGTCGAATGGTCACGCAGAATTATGCGTTTCGGGGGTAAAGAGTGTGTGTAGTGTGAATAAAATGGGGGTGAAACAAGGGATTGTGAGATAGTAGCGAGAGGACGTAGAAACGAGCAAAAATTTATTTCGGCCGCTACTCAGGTGCGCGCAGTCAGGCGATATTTTCGGCTCTGCAAAGCGTTAACGATTGTCCAATAATTCCGGTCTGCTTCGTTAATTCCGGAAAACGGAAAGCCGACATGGCAGGACATGTCGTTCCGGCTTCCGGCTCGATAGGGTCCTACCTCTTCTCCCGGGGAATCACCGGTAATTGCCGACCTATCGTTCGCCCTTCCAATCTAACATTTGCTCTTCTCGAAAAACAGAAGAAGATTTATTCGATTCCTGCTTCCGATTAACAAACTCGACTGCGCTTCCAGTTCAACGAAATTTCCCAATGTAATCTCATGCATAAGCATATCAAACATAAATGCCTTGGAAATTTACTTTCAAAGACTAATCTGAATTCAAATTGGCAGGGTTACCAATCCCAAAACCGTCCAAGTTTCCCGCGCTTATTTGAATTGAAAACTGATTATTATGCGGAATTATGGAGATATTCATAAGCTCTGTTCCATGAGAGTAATTTATTTTATGTTAGCAAAATGGAAACAGAAGTTACTGTCTGGTTAATACCTATAGCCATAAAACGCCCTCGTCCTCTATTTTATTAAATTGTGGACAAAGTCTATAAACGTAACAATATTGTTGGATGTAATCCTCACTGCCGAAGTCCCAATTAAAACCTTTTACATCAGAAGGGCGATGCACGTACGATGGACATAGGGAAGTTACCATTCTCTCTCTGTCCTACCCTCGTTAACAACTCGACCGTTGCACATAGGCTCTTCTGAAAATCGAGTTTCGGGAAGTTCACGGTTCATGATCGAAATTTCTAAATGCTTTTCCGTTACCCCTAGGACCTTTGCCGTTGTCATTTTCACTCTGAAAGCGACGACAATCGGGCGATTAGCCGTGAAATGGCTTTACGGCTAAATTTGCATAAGGCTTGGCAATTAAACGAGGCACGATCCAGAGAGAATCGCTGAGAAGCAGAGAGGTCGATAGTATAACTAAAATAAAGAAAATAAAAAGAAGAAATAAAAAGTGTCTGGCAGCAATCGGAAATGTAAGGAAACAAGCTCGTACCGACTCTAAACTTGCAGAACTTTATTTGTATTTTACAAGCCAACATTTGCACAAGTATACAACGTGCGACGTACGCTGGACTCTTAATTACCCGAATAACGACCGCGTGGACTTAGCGCCGTACTCGAACAGTCGAGAGTACCTGAGAGCCATTGAGAACTCCAGCTGCAACTAAGGACCATTTTCCTCCTTTCTTCTTCGATGCGCTGCACTTTCTTTTCTCTCGGCTCTAATCTTCCTTTATGGGACATAAAAGGTAGGATTGGATCTAGTAGATGGGACTTGAAACGACTATATAAGACATGATCACTTTAAAAGGTGGCATGTACAATGTATTTCGATGTATTTACACATGTGGCATTAAACATGATGCGATCACCGCCTCAAAACAGGTTACACTTATTTCTAACTCTTCATTATGCTTAAAAATCAAGCTAAACTTTCAACCTCTGAAGTTAAAAGTGCAGACTCTAGATATCGCTACAATTAGAAATATAAATCACTCTTCATTCACTATTCACTAAATGCTTCTTTCAAAGACGCTGCTCCACAAAGGTACTCTAAAGTGAGAACTAGCATTTACAATCATCATCTGCAACGGAAATCAATCCTAAAAAAAAGGGAAAAAAATTGAAATATAGAACTGCAATGGACACGATTTACCTCACGATATTAATTAAAAAGATTCATCTAACGGATTTCATAAAAAAATGTAAAAGCAAACAACTCATTTCCGCAGATTCGTACAATATAAAATCACTCTGTGCTTAAGATCAAGGCGCAACATTACAATTCAAATGAGAGAAAGATTTACATGTTATATTTTCAAGTTAATAGTTACATATTTACGTTAAAGTTCTGCGATCGGTCCAATCAACCGCGCAGTGTATAACGGGATAACTCACTGGCATTGGAACGTATTCTACCCAATACGGTGGCTGCGGGTTCCTCGGCACGAACTCCTGCGCCAATGGATTCAGTGGCGCCACGGACGGAAGCTCCGGGATTGAATTTAAATGGTAGCTCAATTCTTCATCACTTATTCCATGAACAGTTGCGGACTTAACGAACTGCTGCCAAAGAGAACGACAGCAACCAGTAGTTAAAAGTGCCACGGGGTCACCAACAACCGCAACGAGACACTTTGCTCGAGTCACAGCCGTATTCAAAAGCCTTGGATTCGTCAAAAACCCGTAGTCGCTAACATTTAATTCCGCTGAATAGCGACTACAATTTCTAGTACGAACTGTACTAATAAATACGGCAGTAAACTGTTTTCCTTGGACATTAAGGACCCGTTCAACGCTTACTTCTGAGAGCCTTCGCTTTCGAAGTTCGTTACGGATCCTCAAAACCTGCTCGGAATAGTGAGCCAGGACTCCAATTGAGCCTTCCTTATAAGGGCCCCATCGTCCCTTAGGCCAGTAATGCTTTAATTCCGCCACACGATTTACCAATTCCGAAACTTCCTCGTTGTTGAAAAACCCAGTCGAATGCATACCCTATAAAGAAAAAAAAAACATTCTGACATTTTATATTCACGATTGATTTGAGCGTTTGCGGCAATTTCGCTAAAACTTGACTATCCTAGAAGTCCAAATATTCAAAAGGATCCAAAACAACATATAAGAATGAAGAACAAACCTTGACTTCGTTTCCTTCGACGGCATAGAATGTAAGCGGTGTTTGTTCAGGATGTTTTTGTAAGCTCGCTCCAGGTTCGACCTCTCCCCCATAAAAGAGTTCAGAGGTGAGCTTGACGATGTCAGCATGCGCTCGATAGTTGCGACAGAGTTGAATTCTACAGGGATGATTGGGCTCGTAAGTCAGATGAATTCTCTCCAAAAGACTGGTTCCCAATCCACGTTCCCTGGCCAGATCACTGTAAACTTCTGGTGCCAATTGCATTTGATCTCCAGCTAAGATTATGCGCGTCCTTTCATTCGCCAAGGCAAGAGCTGTTAGAGCTTCGCACTCGAGAGCCTGCGCCGCTTCATCAATGATGATATGCGTAGGCTCCAGGTCAAGCGCTGTCAGGCAACTGGAGGTTGCGAGGGTGGTTATGACCAATCCAACAGCAGCGATGTCCTCTCTATTAGGCTCACGGAAACGACCACTCGCATCCGTCAAAGTGTGCTCACGAACGACCGCGTTGACCTGATGGATTTAATAATATTCTATGTTCATTTACAGTAGCTAAATCGAAGTGGTTTTTCTATGGGATTTGAAATGTCATACTAGGAACATCAAGAAGAAATTTACTCTATAAATATATGTATAAGACGCTATTGATGGTAATTATAGGCTAGATTAACTAAATGAGCCATTACCGTGTTTCTGGTCCGGCCCTTGTAATAAATTCTCAGTGGCTTTAGTCGCGGATTCTTGGCTTCTTGATACCAGCCGTCAAAGAAATCCTTGACGTATAAATCAGCCGCACTGTTACTTTGCGTACAAAGAATGATTTTGCTGGTGGGATCATCCAAAAGCATAATTCTCAACGATTGGGCAATCGTAGAAGTTTTTCCAGTTCCAAAAGGACCTAGTAAAAGTATAGGGGGCAAAATCTCTTCCTTCGGAGCCATTATAACAGCAACGGCTTTCTTCTGCCTCTCGTTCAGTACATGACTTTGTACCATCTGGTCCCACCTATTGTTCCAAACGTAGTGATCCTCCTCAAACCCGTGGATCGGAGGAGGAAATACAATTTGCGTATTTGGCAGACAATCTATCGCTCTGTGCCATTCACAAAAAGGCATGCGATTTAAGACGAATTGAACCTGGACCTTCAGATCCGTGTCTGTTTTGAAACCGAGTTTTTCTACACACGTTTTGGACAGACGTGCATAAATTGTATGGTTGCATTTGTCTTCTACATGCGCTTCAAAAACAGGCTCGTTTGTATCCTTTTCATTTGGAACATCCCCAACCAATCGTCTAATCAAAATACTATTACATCCTCGAAGAAGCAGTCGACCACACTTTGTGTCTTCCGAAATCTCACGTCCCAAAGGAAGCTACAGCAAAAAGGAAAACGGTTCTCCTAGAGATTGGATGACTAAGAATTACAATATTAAATACTATCAAAGATACGAATAACGCAGAACAGTCCTCTATAATTCAAATATGAAAACATTTATGCTGCAAAAAAGATTTGAAACGCCTCCATTTTACCAATGTTCTCTAATAATTTCTGCAAATAATAATCAATGAGCGAAAAATGTTGTAAACATGCTAAATGTTAAAATTGATTTTTCTCCATTATCTTTTTACTATTTATGAGGTAAAACTGTTCTGAGAATAAAAAAGTGATTCACACCTGTGCAAAAAGTTCGCCGGGTGGTGCATATTTGGCAAGGCTGGAGCCATCTGTATCCGAATTCAGTATGTAACAAGAAGAAAGTCGCAAATGCGCAGCTTCATTGTACCGGGCAACCTGTTCATGCCTGGCTAATTCTTCGACAGTAACCAATTCATGAAGCCGTCCTTTGTAATTAGTCGGAGTAAGAGAGTTCTCCGTGAGGGTGGCGTGTGTGAGGAAGAAGTTGTTCGTTTCAGGATAAGGATAAACTTTACCTAAGTAAATTTCTCTCGGATCCTTAGCAGCAACAAAAGGAGAGCTAAATGGGACGCAATCTTGATGTGCCTCGTTCAACAAACGTTGATTGAGATTCAAAACGTACAAGCTCGCATCTTTCAGCCTTTTCAGGTCTTCTTCCGGTACAACGTCCACGCAGATTTTCCGAAGCATTACTGAATGTTCTTCTCCAAAACCAAATAAAACATTTTGCCGGAAAGTTCCGTATTCTTCGGTGCAAAAAGTGACTTCCACTTGATACGTGGCCTCAAAATTGGCGGTACCGTTGCATTTTAAATCCTGGTCGGTGGATTGCCACTCTTGGCCATTACTCACGCCACGACAATGGAATTCGTTCGTGACAGACTTCAGGTTGAAGTGCTTCCGATGACTGTCCAGTGAAAGAGCCACATTTTTGAGGCGCTTGGCTAGGAATGAAGAGGTCAATCAAAATTTTAGGCTTTTAATTCTTTCATATTTGAGAAAAAATTAGATAGTCTTTTTTTATAATAATAGTGATTAAAATATAAATTAAAATGTGAAGTTTGCAATAATTGCAATGACTTTTAGTGAGTTATAAAATTATGATGAATGATTAACCATTTTTTTTATAATAGTTCTATAATGATAGCATAAAATATATTTCAGAATGATTGAACTCGTTTTAGCATAAAGTATATTGATAGCAAAAGAAGGGTCAGTCGAAACATAAACAGAATCACCATAACAAGCCTGGAATGCAAGTATTTAAAGTTTATAGACCTGGCAGCCACATTCTAAATTCAAAAAAGTAGCAAGTTTTTCACTAGAATTAGGTTTCCTGAAATAGACTTTCTTTGATATAAAATTATTTTATTGCAACTATATATTTAGCCTCTGCTTAATGAAAAAAAACGTCTCTAATTTATTCTGGTTTTCTAAACGTGAAACGCTTTAATTGGTACGATAACAATATGTAATATTCATTCACTTGTGTTTATTTCTTCAAGATATTCTACGAAACTTCTAATTTAATAATGGTAATGATTCATTACTTTAATTTGAAATGAGTTAGTCAGTTTTGATTCTTATCAATTCTCCTTGTCGCAGGTATACCGAGTTATAAAGATTTTTCTTATTTCAATCCATAAATACAAAATTATGGAGTCATAAAATCGGTGTAAAATAAGATAGTATCAAATAACAATACTAGCCTCTTCAGAACTAAAAAAAATTATAAGTTTCTTACCACAACAAACTTTGAACCGAAAAAAAGATTTTGTTAATAATTAATATTAGCTGACAAAAATTGACTAGACGCGAGAATTGGAGCCATGAAAAGGTTAAGTTATTCCGTAGCGTTCATCTTCCTTTGTGATCGAGAGAATAATTCATCTCCTCAGCGTAATAATACGCTCAACCCTTCTCCGTTTACTAGAGCGTTCTTCATGAATTTTCTTCGTTTAATTTACTAATAATAATTAAGGAAAACTAAGTTTTTGTCACTTTCATCTCCTCGCTGAAAACTGAACAAAGAAATCAAAGTAGAAATTCTCTTTCATAAAAAAAAATGACTAAAACGCAAGATTCAAAAAGTATTAAAATAAAAAATTGTTTATTAAATGCAATCAAATAAATTTAATGACTTAATAAGTATTTAAAAATGGCTAAGTTAATGAAAAAATTTAGGAGCACGTGTCAAACGGAAGTGACGTATTATGCTCAAAACAGATCGGAACCGGTTATCCGAAAACATTTAATTGAGCACTTTCGCGTAAAATATGTGCAAAAATTAATAATTAAGATGCAGATGTTTTTTATGGCTGATAATGATAAAACAATGGACATCAGAATCTTACCGATGGCGTGAATTTTAAAGTTGTACACTCTCTCGACAAACTTGTGGGTAATCCTGACATTTTGTTCAGTGTTGGGTTCCTCCACAATGACTTGACTGGGATCATTGGCCCTCACCCATTTTCGGTGCACGGCTTTCGCGAAACACGGGTACGACATAACCTCGTTGTTGATAAGAGCGTTCTCGGCCATGGTGGCCATAAACGAGGTTGACGATCCGACGGCAGAACAATGTGGGAGACTTAGGGGGTAGGATTTCCTAGATTATCGCGGCGTTATAGTTTCAAATAATAGATGAGGTGCTTTCACGCAGTACGCGAATTACATCTTTCGATAAAGAAACGCGTTCAGTGAAGTAGTTTACGGAACAGTGACGTCTCAAAACGACGCGATGCACCTCCTCCTCGAACACTGCGCCGCTGCGCGACTACTAAAAATGGCGCTTACCGACCCGCTATTCTGCGCATGCGTGAAAAAATACAGGCAGCGCGATCTAAACAGGAGAAGTTTGAATTGATTTCTACGAGATCCGCTTTATCGACGGTGGGTCTGGTCTAGCGCGAAAATTCAAACTTTCAATATGGGATAACGTCTTGTAAAAAGAAATGATAAAGGTTTGTAGTTGAAGATAAATGAAAAAATGTGTACATTTGTCGAGAGGGAACTAGAAATTTATTTTAAATGCTTACAAATAAAGGAAATCTTGTTTTTACTAAATGAAGGGGTGAGATTTAAAAAAATAATTTTTTGAGGACATTGTTGGTTATACAGAATATTTATCTAGAGAAAATCAAGGATTCTTTTATCGGATTGAAACAATGGTTTTCTCAAGCGGAAAATATCAGATCTGCACGTTTAGGGAGGCTGATAATGCGATAAAATGTATCACATTTACTCTAATCGGCCCTTAGCGAAATGGCAATTGTTTCCCCTAAAGGAAACCTTTTTTTGAAAATGAGCCATTTCCTACAAATTGTTACACCTGTGCTATAACGGAAGCTCGTAACGATTGCCGTTTCCACTTTCCGCGAAAATATTCGGAGGGTGCGATTATTTAGTTCTTCACGAACATACTCCTGAGATTTTCTATTCTTCTCCCTCGCAAACTGCACACAGAGAAGTGCATGCACTTAAAGAAGCGAGAATCACTTCGAGTCGTTTTGTTCGACATCAAAATTGCTAGAGTCGATTAAAACAGTCGTAAAATTCCTGCAGCGCTCCAAACTCCACCACAAACATTTAATTTATAGGGTAGTGGTATATTAATGTATGTAATAATAAAATAATAAAGCTAGAGATTTACATATAGATAGATACAACAGAAGCTAGAAATTCTGCTAATGAAAGAAACGAAAAAAAAAACTTATAGCTAATTAGCAGCTTGTTTTTTCTCGTTAATCGCATTGAAATTTTGCCGATACTGGTGACAAGAAAGATCTCACTGTGCGTCGCTAATTAAAAACCAACGGGTGATCGAAGGAGAAGGAACAACGGGGAATGCGTGAGGAAAAAGAGGAGAAAAGAAGAGGGTTTAAAAATGGGGAAATCGCACTAACAAGGATTCGTTATTGGAAAAAGTCTACCGTTATCACGTTTCTCGCTTCGATGTACGTGCCTCGGTCAATTTTAATCGAGGCTCTTTTCGCACGTGGCGATGAGCAGGATCCTCTTTTTATTCTTCTGTCTCTCTATTTTCAGTTCTTCTTTTTTTCTCTTTTTTTTTTAATTTTCGTTTTCTAAATCATGGCATAGACTGGACACATAGAAACTTAATTCGACTTGCTGCATCGAGGGATGGAAAAGGGCTTCAGAGTGCGTCAGACAGATAATCCCTGGAATACAGAGGGTTGATAAGCGACACTTTATAGTCTCGGTATTCCAGGGGAATATATTTTTTAGTGGAAATTGGATGCCTCGGCAACGAGTGCTCCTGAAATGTACTCAACTTGTAGCTTTATGCGATAGATAAATATAAGTACGGAAATATTGGAAAACAATTAGGAAAGGTCACTGACTTTAGGGGTTTTAGGATTCACTCCATTAAAAGTTTTGATATTTTTTAAATATCAGATATGAACTAGTCAACTTGCAATTTTAAAAATAAATTAACTATTATTCTCTCTGCTTTCTCTCACCCAATCGTTATATGCATCATTACACGGTGGGAGGCAAAATGCACAATATCACCGCAGGCAGATAACTATATAGAATCATCCATCGCAGAAATCTTTCACTGAACCGGGATTCATTCTTTCTTTTCTCCTTATTGCAGTATCCTCATTATTCACCAATATGGCTGTTCGCCCCTTTCTTTCTTCCCTCCCAATACCGCAGATAATGCTCGAGAATCGCTTTTCAACTATCACATTCGTTGGCTATTCCTATATTGATAGTAACAGAATATTCCTGATATAACGATGCTCAAAAATATATGAGTATTCAATCTTGAACGAAATTCTAAAACTTGAATTGATTCTAGTTTGAAACATGAGAAAATATCTGACTAATGTAATGCTTTATCCCACACAACGAAACATCCGAGGACATCTCATGAAATTTTCATTGGGAACCATCAGCTTTTCCGACCTGTCAAGTCTACATCCTGAATCTCGAAATCGATTCGTATACCGCGAGTAGGATAATATAAAGGGGACAGGTTGCAATTGACATCTATTTGCTTGACGTTTTTCTGACGTTCATGTCTATACTGAGAACGTAGAGAGATCTGTGGAAACGTTCTGGCGACATCCTGGATGGAAGGTCCACTTATCTCTGGATTTGTAAAAGAAGTCGAGTGCTTGTAAATTCTGAAGGACGTAATGATCATTCAATGTAAAAGGGGAAATAACGTTTCATCACCGCAAAAGTATAAATTGCCAGAACAGATAGAAAATTTCAAGCATTGACTTCATACTCAACATTTCTATTTTAATTGAAAATGTAAATAATTTAGACATAATTTACAGTACTGGGGTCATACTAATATTGGTCGACTAATTATGGACCTTTACTACTGCATCCCACTGTCCGGACATAAACTGACCCGAACTACTGAAACCTCCAAGGTCATTTGAAGGTCCAATTTTACTGGATAATCCTACACTGACCTGTACTAATAAAATAACCCTCAACCAACTGATCCGTCTACCCTCGCTCTTTATATATTGTAAAAAGATAAAACCGCCCCCATCGGTGTTTTAGTATTTTTGCTATCCCTAGATTGACCTGTACTATTTGTCTACCCAAACACTGACCTTTTCTACTAAGACCAAAATTGATCTATTATTATAATTTATTTATACTTCGATATACATTCAAAAACTGAAATAATCCTATAATAAGAAATAGTATCGTGTTTCTTCCAACCTCTGGAGGGAGTTTGTCATAATTCAATGGCGAATATATAGCTATAGGAATGCAAGATAGAAATGCTGGAGTCCGAATTTCCTGTTCTCGGTTTCCAATTATATTTTGCTATAGGACCCGGTGGTCCTGAAGATACCTGGCATTCGTTCTCTGCCACTATTGTCCTCCCTGCCAACAATAGTGCCATCGGGGATACCTTATCAGTTCTGTATGTTATATCGAGCTTTTGTCCACAAGTAACACTCTGTTTGTAGTATTCGTTTTGCATTAAACACGGAGAGTGAATCGCGCTTTCGTCAGCCGAAGCGATAAGAACTGACGGAGACGGCCTGCGTGATTGGTGTTGTGAAAACAGTCCGCGTGCTTATCGAATTTCTCTACACTGTCAACCTCAATAGTCTACTCCATTTTAAAATAAAGGGCTGCCAGTAACGAAGCATTTCGTAGACTGATATGCTGTCTACATATTCTCCCTGTAAGCCAGCATATGTGTTGGAAATAAGTAAACATATAATAACTAAATATTATTGGATAGTTCATGCGAATAATTGAAATGATTCCATATTTCATGCCATTGGATTTTCTGCCTGTTACATCCATATTATTTTGTTAAGTATAGTGCTTATGATACTAAAGTTTAGACCCTATAAAGTATTCCTATTTTCAAAATTTTAATTTGGCTTTAAACTTTTAGTGGTGCGATCATAACCATTACTCTCGAATAGATGACATTGCGACTCTGGTTTGATATTACGTGTAACCCAACGGCCATAACTCGTCTTTAAGATCTTAATGAGCCTTTGGGATCCCACAGGTCGCGAAACGATCCAACAACCCTAGAGCCGGCCGCAACCAAATATCCGGCGTCGGTCGGTTTCATCGATAGGTTGTACCTTGTAGGTAGAATACGGGTAGTATAAGTTACCACAGAGTCAACGAACGCACACGAGAGGTAGATTTAATAGCATAGAAATAGCACAGGAAAGTTCATGTCTCATCTAACCACCCTCCCCCCTCACCCTCTCTCAAATCCACACAGCTCCCACTATAAATTATTCTGCACCATTAGACTCTAACTAAATTATTCGATTAAACCTTGATTTAGCGTCCGATCTTACCATCGCGATATTGCAAAAGCTTTATGTACATTGTACATACAATATACGAGTATCTCTGATGCATCACCCATTTATTCTATTTTACTCAAGATTGGGGAATACAGCTTCCCTCTAACATATTGACGTTCTTGTTTCCTCTCGGCAGATTTAATCTCTAATTTTATTTTTGAGGAAATCTCCTGACGTCAGCTTCAATTTGTTTGGAAGGTGTCATATCATGTTGCAGATAGTTTTTGCTGTTTAGTAGTAAAATTGTTACTTTAATCATTATTAAAATTATACGGTAAACTTTTAAAGCTCCTATTAAGAAAATAAGGAAAGGTGGGAGAGCTTGACGTGATGGAGGTGATGCAACGGGAGATGAAGTGTTCCATAAACTAGCAGTTTGATCCAGAGTTTTTCCCACTTTCCTTAAACGATATCGTAGGGTGTCGCGTGGAGTGTCCCATTATTTTAATTACTTCCACCCACGAAATGACCTGGCTGAGCGAAGCTCACTGAAACTCGAGGGAAACATTATTATACGAGCGACTGCGAGTTACCACCGCAATGCTCGGTCCTGACTTTTATGTGAAGGTCTATTGGGAAACCGGTTAAAGTATTATCTTAATTAGAATTGCTGCCATCAAAATCTATTTCTTTTTTGTTCTTTTTCTCCTCGTGTTATCCCGTGTTCATCCTTACAATGTTCACCCTTCATTTCTTCCTGGATCTTTCTCTTATTTCCGACATTCTAAATTCTATTTCCTTTCCCTATTTCCGATACATTTTTATTTGTCACGTGGTCTTCCTTTTTCTCTTATTTCCCTATTCTTGGGTACTTTTCTTCCTGTCTTTTCTTGCTATTTTGATAAGGCAGGTACTTCGTATACGCTAGGATTTCATTTTACGTGCATCCATACACAGGGAAATCGAGCCACATAAAAATCGTTCCAAAAGAGTTCCGCTTGAGTCTCTTCAGTCTTCCTCAAATGTGAAAACTTTAAGATTGTATCCGTTTTTCTCTAAGAAGTCGTCTGACTTTTTACGAGCAGAATTGAGGGGAGGATTTTTCACTCGATAAAGCCCATTGCTTTTTTGACATTTAA
Source organism: Synergus laeviventris (assembly GCA_032275145.1). Classification (NCBI taxonomy): domain Eukaryota; kingdom Metazoa; phylum Arthropoda; class Insecta; order Hymenoptera; family Cynipidae; genus Synergus; species Synergus laeviventris. The sequence goes on along the minus strand of JAUESI010000003.1, from coordinate 11,611,621 downwards.
TTATATTTATGTCGTTTTTTAGAACCCAGAAATATTCAAAAGATCCCATTAGAAAATTAAAAGGTCGCCTCTTATTCAGCTTTATTAATTAGCGTCCATTTATAATTAAAATGATTTACTATGTCTTCTCTGATTTTACTAATTGGACCGACTGGAAATTAATTATTTGTTAATTTACGAATTCTATATTCAATATATTACAAAATATTAAAAAATATTACAAAATAATATAAATTTAAGTCTCCAGTTATTCCAATGAATCTTTTTCCTTAATTATACATTTTTCATCATCACCCTGTCGTGTTTTTATCTCCGCGGAAATCGATTTCGTGTCACTGAATCGATTCCAGGGAATGACGTTGATTAAAACTTCGTCGCTTGCTTGCCTTCTCGTTTTGCGTGGGTTTCCGCGAAAAATAAAGAAAGAAATTCGATTTTGTTTTCTAAATATGTATCGGTGAAATTGAGTCCCGAAGGTCCTGAGGGAATTCAAGATAGATATTTCGATGGAAAATGACAATTTAATTTCAAGCAATAGCCACAGACGATCAAGTCGCTAGCATTCTGAAATACAGAAGATACCAAACAAAGCTTCGGCCGCAGCGTTTCTTCTCGTTTTCATTTTTATGCTTGCCAGCCCGCATCGAAACGAGTGGAAAGAGAATCCATTTGCGAAATCCGCTCAATGTCTTTCGGAAGCAAAATGATCTCAAGAAGGATGAGAAAAATAGTAAAAAAATAATAAAATTAATCGAATTGCTACTTCGTTTAAAAACTGTTGTGTTTCAATTCTTCAATCTGTTTTTTATTTGTAAATTTTAGCACAAACATTTATTGGACAAATATTATTCCATTTTATTTTTAAATTCTTTTAAAAATCAAAATTGAAAATATAAGCTCTGAAAATTGGAAAAACATATCCGAACTGTGTCTGAATTTCATCAAGTTATTCGCAATAAAACGTGGTAGGAATATTCCGCCAAGATACACGAAACGGTAATGAAATTTAAAAATTGAAAATTTACACAAAGAATGGTGAAAGCTCTTCCAATCAAGGAGTTTGTCAATACACAAAAAGAAGACTAGAGAGCTCTGATTGGTTGAATCAAGTAATGAGCACAAGATCTGTAAAATACTTTTCTTACATAAACTTTTTATCTTCGTCGTTCCAATATGTACTTGCAATTTAAAAATGTTCTAATTAAAATTTTTTTGCAACAAAAAATGACCGATCGTGCTCAATTTGAAATTTTCTTTATTCATTCTCTAATTGTAAGTTGCTGACGCAACCTTCTTGTTTTCAGTTTCGCAAAAAGTAAAGAATTTCATTCACGGTGTGGTAATTCCAGCAATGATACCTACTTACAACGAAAAGAACAACGGAACTCTAACTTTTCTCGAGGAAAGTCTCTAGACTCTACAGCTAGAGTCTACGATGTTGTCTTTTCCGCAATTTCCGTCAGTAGGACTTCCGTCTACATATACTGCAATCTCGGAAATAATAAACTTTTGCCCTTTATTCAACACTTTGTCCTGAAGCCTTTTAAGGAGTCTCAAAAGAGACACTTTTTAAAATATGCAGACTTTATCTTTAAATTAATATTGTACATTTTTAGACGAGTGAAAATAAAGCTGAAACGTTATCATTTTATCGACCAAAACCTGTCCGTTTATAGACTTATATTCATTAAACGTTTTACATGCTTTACTTTCAACCGTCGAACAGTTCTTTTTCGCGTAACACGACGCAATCATTTATATGGCGAAATGAGGGTTTCCGTACCATGTCTTTTTTTAAAAAAAGCTCGCGCATAAAAGCCATTCTCTACGAAATTACATATGAAACGTATAAATGAAAAGCATAAATCAGAGAAGTTCACTTTTAAAAGTAATTTTTAGTGAAAATTGAGAATCCAGCCACCACATAATGACCGCTTGATAACCAATAAAGACCAATCTGTATGAATCATGCATTCTTTTCTAAATGGTACCCTTTTTATTATTGATTATCATTTCATTGACTTTTCATTAAACTATTAATCTTATCCTGTTGCTCATAAAATATTGTTATCGTTACAGAAATGTAGAAGATTATGCAAGAGAACATGAAGAGGCATCACGTAACATCCAGCAGTACCTGTCTAATCCAATAAATGCGTATCTATTAGTAAAGAGATTGACGACGGACTGGAAAAGGGTGGAGGAATTAATTTCTGAAGATGTTGGCCTTGCCTTTGTAGCGAATATCACTAGTTCGAGAAGCGACCTGAAATTCCCAACAGACGAAGATCTTAATGGTGCTGCGGTGGCATTAATGAGGTTACAAGACACGTACAAGCTGGAAACAGCACAGGTTGCAAAAGGAGTCCTCAATGGCGTTCAATACAGCACTGGACTATCAGGTTACAATTTTATACTCATTAAAATTTTTTTTTTGTCATTAAAAACTCTTTTTGGACTATGTGTTCGTTATATTTCCATTCCCGAGAACATTCAATTTTCAATTGCTTTGGAAAATATGGAAGTGATCAATCAGATCAAGATAAAGAAGTCTTATGTTCTCGTCTCGTCTGAATTCAACTATTAGGAATAATAAAAACCTTCTTTAAGGGTTTTGGATCCAAGTTCTAATCTCAAAATTCGATTTATTCTTTTTAATTAAGAAATGTTATAACTAGATATTTTTTCGCTTGATCTAATCCCCTTAATAATGCCATATCGTATAACTTGAATTAGTCTGAATTTTAAGATACATTTAATACTACCAGTGTTCGTAGTTTGGTGCAAAATGGAATCATGAATTTAATTGCTTTTATATGTAGTATGCTGTAGTACTTCATAAAAATGAAATTTCACTTTGAACACGTTATTTCTACTAAATTTATGGTTACATTTTCAAATTAATGTCATAAAAAAATTACTGCCTTCAAAACACATTAAAAATACTAAATGAATATAATTTTTAATGTTGAAACATTTATTTAAAAAGGGTGTTATACCTTCCAAAATAATAATTATTTTTACTTCATGGGCGTATGGATTGACAAGTTTAACATTGAATATGATTTTTTATTTGATTTCTAAAGGAAAATTATGAAAGGGATCGGTTGAATCTAGTTTGCAAGGGAAAATCAGTTAATTAACGAACAGGGTACCTTGTACGCAAGAAATCTACATCGAAGTTCTAGCCCATAGGCGTAAATCGATCTTCCAATCAGGAAGTTGTGCTTTTTTTGGTGTCAGTATGAAACTGGATATTGCATTTAAAGTAATTTATTATTAGTGCTTTTGCCACGCCATTTATCAACACCTGTCACGCTTCCAAGGATAATTAACTAAATACGCAAATGGAGCTTTCAATGCAAGTGACCTCTCTGATTTAATTAAAACAATCAGCTTCGTGGAGACGTGTTAATTCAAAATTGCTCGAAAGTTATAACTGTAAATTTATAGCCTGCATATGTCCAAATTTTTCTTTTTTATATTTTTACAGTATTAATTTAATATCGGAATCTGCAATCCAAATCCGAACCTACGGATTGAATAATTCTCTAACTTTATTGGTACGGATGGTTTATTAATGAAGAATCGTCTTGACTTCTTGACATCGATCTGAGTTTAAAAAAGAAAAATTCGAGAGTAAAAGTCCCACGGATTAAATTTTTTCAACTTTATTACTTTTACGGGGCGAAGTTCTTTCATTTGAAATTCTGAAAGAAACTTATTCCTATAAATCCTGACGACAGATTGTCTTCTAGGGACGATTGGGAATGATTTCCCACGCGTCCTCAGATCACTATTAATTTCCCGGCAATGAAAACAGAACTTTTATCCTAGCCACACGTTCACCGTAAAGTTTCGCTCAAATAGTAGGTGGACATGATATATGAGGTCCCGTGTGCGTCGATCGTGAAGAAAAATCCCTAGAGCCATCATAAGATGTCTTCAAATGTCATATCTTTTCTTAAATTTAGAAAACACTTAGAAAACTTTTTATTTTCATTACAAGGAAAATTAGTTTTTTATTTGCTCACATTTATTCTGCCAGAAGTCTCTCAATCTTCTCACTAAGAAGAAATATAGGGAAAAAAATAAAGTTATTCTTATGAGTTTGCACCCATTCAAAATAATTCTGTACAAATTTAATGTTCAAGCGATACTGTTTCGCTCGACGTTGAGAATTTTCTGTAGAATTTAAACAATTAATTTTGATGCAGCTAGCGATTGTTTCGAGCTTGGCAGACAGTCTTACAATAACGGCGACTATTATCACACTGTTCTGTGGATGCAAGAGGCCATGGATCGTCTCCAAGAAGAGCAAAACAGGACAACTACTTCCAAACCAGATATCTTGGAGTACTTGGCTTTCTCCACCTACATGCAAGGTCTGTAGAGCATTTTATTGCGGAAAAGTCAATTTCATTCTGAGGCATATAATTTACGAAAAAAAAAAAAAAAAAGGAAAATATTTTGGTGACATCAATATTTCATTTATAAAATATGATCCACCTTCTTAAGCTATCTTGCTAGAAACCTTTTTCTGGGAGTCGTTTCATTTTCTGCTAAGACTGTTAGCGTTAGCAATTCTCATGCATATTTCAAGACTCTAATGTAAAAGCCGCTTCGCTTAACTTAACTTCATAAAGCTTCCCGAGTATACTCGCTTAAAATCGACATTTTTCAATGTTATTATTCATAGCAGGAGTATTTTGCCCTCGACAAGGGATTCAACGAAGCAAGCAGAAAAGGGGAAAGTTCGTAGCTGTATTAGAAATGCATTATATATTACAAGCTAAATCTTTCAAGGGCTACAGCTCTCTGGTTATAGCGTCGCGCCACGCTTTTGAAAAATTAATTTCCGCGTTCGAAACTGGGAACCATGATCTGGGCGGCTTTACGAAAATTTGATACGATCCTGATACTGTTGTGTCTAAACTTTCCATTCTGCTTTCTTTAATGCTTTATAATCCAAGATTTTCCAAGTCTTCTTCTTGAAAATTTGGAAGTTTTTAAGGCTTGTCTGTATAATCTCAATTTCAACTAATCCAATTTAATTTTTACAGGAAATGTCGCCCGAGCTCTTAGTATGACAAATGAACTTTTGGAACTGGTACCAAGCCATCAGAGGGCGCTTGGAAATCGAGCTTATTATCAAGAGGAAATTGAGAAGAAGTCCAGTCAAGTTAGGAAAAAGCGAGGCGAAGATGGCCAAGATGATGTCAATCAAGTAGATCAAGTAAGTTGTTAAAAAGTTTCATCTAATACTTTTTTGTAACCCTTATTGAGTTTCTTAAGATTTAATTGTGATTTTAGCCTTTCACCGTGACGGAGAAGAAAATTAAGACTTTGAAAGAGTTGACTGAGAGGGAGAGATATGAGATGCTCTGTCGTGGGGAAATTTCCCTACCCCCAAGTATCCAGAAAAATTTGAAATGTCGATACGTCGATCGAGGTATTCCTTTCTTGAAAATAGCGCCTTTCAAAGAGGAAGAAGCCTATCTGGAGCCAAGAATTGTTATATACCATGACGTAATTTATGATCAGGAAATAGAGACCATCAAAAGATTGGCACAACCCAGGGTTCGTTTACCCTTTTCTTCTTTTACTCATTTTATGTCGGATATCGTTCCTTGAGATTATTTAAATCTTTAAATTATTAAAAACTTTTGCAATTATAAATTCTCAAATGGAAAGCCATTTCCTTTAATTGTGGATGAGCTTGAATATTTGATACTGAAACGATTGCATGTTTGAAGTCTTACATATTTGTAGTTTCTTTGCAATCTAATAACTGAAATTTCAAATTAATGTATGATTTGATAGATAAATAATTATATTCTCTGCTTTTCAGTTTAAGAGGGCCACAGTGCAAAACTATAAAACCGGTGAGTTGGAAATTGCCCACTACAGAATAAGTAAAAGTGCCTGGCTTCAGGAGCACGAACACAAACACGTAAAGGATGTAAGTCGACGAGTAGAGGACATGACGAGTTTGACTGTCGACACTGCAGAGGAACTTCAGGTCGTTAATTACGGAATCGGAGGCCATTACGAACCGCACTTTGATTTCGCGAGAGTAAGTGATCGATCGATAAACTACTTTTACTTAGTTGGGCTAATAGTTCATTATTGTGAATTATACGTTCGTAACTTTTCAGAAAGAGGAAACGAACGCATTCAAGAGTCTTGGTACTGGAAACCGTATCGCCACTGTACTCTACTATGTAAGTGATCATTATTTTCTTTAGTAATTTATTTTACTCTGTTTTACCCTACAATAATGAGGGTAAAAATCTTGATATATAAAATGGAGTCAAGCAATTTTTGCATAGAATCTGAAGAGAAGTTTCTTTTTAGATGAGTGACGTCGAGCAAGGAGGAGGTACAGTTTTCACTGGAATAAATCTTTCTTTATGGCCTAAAAAAGGAAGCGCAGCATTTTGGTACAATCTCAAACCTAATGGACAGGGAGATTTCTTAACTAGACATGCGGCGTGTCCAGTACTTACGGGTTCAAAATGGGGTATGTTTATTATTTATTATTATTTCATTTGAATTTGAAATTATTTTATAATATTGTTCAATTTCTTTTATTGCAGTGGCCAATAAATGGCTGCACGAGATAGGTCAAGAATTTCACAGGCCTTGTACTTTGGAAAATCAACCAGAAGACACTGACCTCTTCAGTACCGTCTAAAATAAGTTGATTGAACCGAATGGAAAATGAATTCACTGAGAAGATGCCAAAATGGGAATGAATTGTATATTTTACCTCTCTTAGTCTCCTAGTCGAATAGTTGTGAATAGGATTCCCAAAACTCGTTTTCACTGATGCGCATCAAAATTTGATTCTCAAGATATCTCAGTGAATTCAATCTTTATTTCAATCAACTTTATTTGAACTGATTGTGAGATGTTAAGTTAACTCCTCTCGGAGCTGTTAAACGCGGCACTTCATCTACGACGAATTCAAGTGGATTACGAAGATTTCCGCATCAAAATTTAAAATACATATCGCAAAGACTGCGTGGATATAGCAAAAAAGAAATCAATCGTTTATTATATTTTCTTGTTAAGTAACGTCAATATATCCATCTGAAACTGTGTTACATTTTTCAAAGTGAATTTAACAATCAAGAGACTGACGATTGGCTGAATTGTGTAATTATATTCCCCAAGGTTCATCAGAGGATAAAAGGTCTATTGAGATAAAGAAACTTTTTCTGTTATCACCGAGAAATTCGTTTAATTGATTTTACGTCGGGGTAAAGGTCAAAGGGAAGCCTATAAGTAGCTATCTTTACTGAGAGAGATGATGAAAAAGAAGCTAAAGAAGATGCTAAAGATTTGTTAACTGAAAAGAAATTTATTTAATTAAT
>JAUESI010000003.1:11551811-11585121 GCA_032275145.1 Synergus laeviventris | reverse complement strand
TTCTTGCCAAAAACATGAAATCCACTGATATACATGCTCCAAATATTGCTACATGAAAACTTTGTGAGCGTTAAAGAGGGATTATTATTAAATTCAAATCTGACATCGATATGATGACAGATTTATGTTTAAATTTATTCACATACTCTCAGCTCTTCGCTATGACGAACGAATCCATTAATCGACGTATCATTAATTGCGCATTTAATTTAAATGAATACTTTGAAGTTTAAGGTACAAAAATGGTATTGGGTATTACGTAACTGGAGAACAATGCACGATAAAAATGTTCGGCTATAATGAAGGCTGGTCTCGTGTAACATAAGTAGCTGTTCATTGGATCGAAGCATTCGTATTACAGTTGCAACTTGAGGTGAAGGCATGTTTTCACGGGCTAAAAGGCAATCTTGGCACGCGCATCAGAGGCAAACAAATCACTTGCATGATTTTGATCGACTCCTACCAAACTGCCTAGAGTTGGCTCAAGGTCATGCACCGTTTTGTGTATTTGGACATTTTTAATGATGAAATCACGATATAACATAACACTTTAAATTATTGAAAGGCGGCTACAAAACCCGAGCAAATTGGCAAAGTCGTGGGCGTGAAAGCTATATGTTTGCAGGTGCTTTGCAAGAAATGACCCTCCATTGCCATATATTTACAAGCTAAATCGAGTCGCATTCACATCTGCCATGTGTCGTTCCATTTTCCATTTTTTGCGATTGTTTTCACTTCTTGTTACATTCGCTACTTTCTATATAAAGATTCGAAACATGCTGAAGTATGGCTTAAAAGCTTTAATTCAAACTGGAAGTGTTCCAATTTTTCAGCTTTTAAAATAGCGGGATTTAGAATCTGATTTATAAAGCTTCAATCCAATCCTATCTCAAAAAAGACACGAAATTTTCAAACTCCCGTGTTGGCCTTTCTTTCTTCTTCGTCTCGTTTCTCTTTTTACGAAGGAAATGCCGAGAATAAAAGCTTCGATTGAATTCTTGAAGCCAACACGAAATTACTGTAGGCAACTGTTTGTTTCAGGTGGTATTTCGAATATCCAAGAATCTTTAATAGTTTCATAAATAGAGTTCATCACTGTTACACTGATTACACGACACGAATCGTGAATGGACCGTCCAGATCACGCCCCTTACCTCTTTGCTAGAGCCTCTAAATATAATATTCACGACTATTTCCAGAGATGAATGAAACGTGCACTCGAATCACTGGCAGTGCTGCAGTAATAAAATCACTTCGATGCGATGCAAGTTGAATTCATTCCGCGAAAATCGTAATGAAACCTTTTGTTCGGAATTAATCTCCTATCGAATCCAATGCACGCTTCCTTTCAATCCAATTCGTTGGAAATGAACTCCTTCCCCTTTCAATAGAAAATTTTTAAATTAAGAATAGTCGATACCAAAACGATAATTATTTTTCTCGTGAATTTTAATCCTTTCAATCTTTTTTCTTTGCAGAACGCCGTTGATTTTTGACCAAGAGAGCATCATGGCTGTCGGTAAGTTTTTTTCAATAAGTTGTCACCAGAGTATCCTCACTCACGTATAATTTAAATCGTTTGCATTCAAAACACGTACTCTTGCGTATAATCACGTTTGTCCGTATCTCAGCATCAAGAAGCTACTGGAAGCTCCGTAATCTGACCATTTTTTTTTTTTTGAAAAAGAAACACACTTTGTACCTGTTCTGAAGTGGCCTTAGTCCATAAACCTTCCGAGTTTCCTTTTAGGATCTGCTCCCAAACGGAAATTAGATTGTAATGTGTGATAGCGAAAACTATTGGAATTGAATAAAACAACGGAGGAAAGAAATATAAAAGTTGAGCATACAAAGTTTCCTCTCAAATATATTACGAAACTCGATATTCCTTTGAACCCATGTAATCCATTTTAGAAGAATCTCATCCCTTTTAGGTTTTTATTAAAGCGACTTTCCCGTAATCGCTTACTCTGGGCGTGAGAATCCCTCTCGATTTCTTTCCTTTATCGAATTTCAATTGGTTCTGAATTGGTACAGCCCTCCTTTCAGATTTTTTTTTACATATAAATAATTCATCTTTCATCAGAAAACTCCGAGATTTTTGTCACATTAAAAATAGAAAAGCCTGGCAGAAAAAGTAATTGAAAAATGTTGGATAAAAATGAATAGCTTTTTTCTTTCCACATATAATAGCGTCACGAGTAATTTCTCTCAATTTCAAATATTCCAATCATGATTCCCGATCCCCCACCACTTTCCTATTTTCTTCAAATTGTGGATCCCTCGAATTCGTCGATCGAAACGTGGTGGTGCATTTCCGGCGGCGGAATTCTCGGTTCTCCTCTCAACTTCTCAAGTACAGGGTGGCGGAGGTAATGATGAAGGGAAGGGGGGGAACAATGCAACATCCGGTCCCTTCTCTCCCACCCTATTCTTTATTGGGTCGCGTGTAGCGTCCCATAACGCCCTGTCGCATCTCGACTTTCAGCTCTTCCAGTCTCAAATGCGATCTCAGGTGGTTCTCTTCGGTGATCGAGATCCAGATCGTATCACGTGACACCCATAAGAAACCTTATCTCTTATCTTATCCTTCCTTTCTCAAAGCCTCGCGCAGAATGCACAAAAAAATCCATCTTTTAAATATTTACCAAATTTTGGACGTTTGAAAAGCTTGCTGTGAGCATCATTTGATAAGTGTGGAACAAATATTTCTGTGTATTAGGATCGATGATATGTTAAAATGATTCCAAAACTGGCAGTAAACAAACCAAATTTCACGAATTACTACCAAGATAAATTGGTGAGGATTAGATAAATCTTCTCAGCTGTTATTTTGACTCTCAGTCATTGAAGAAAGGGATCTTGCGAATGTGTAAATACCTGATGAATTGGATATATAAATCTGGACCAATTCTATAGGCTGATAAAATGATTCCATAGCACCCATTGACATCCAAAATAGTGAATTTCTAACAGATACCCCGTATGTTTACAGACAATCCCTCGTACTTCTCGCTCTCCAGCGGGGGTACATCATCCCAGACACTCCAGAATTCTGGACCATCTTCTCTGAACACTGGATTGACCTCGAGAGGTTTCAGCTCCTTCTTTCGACGAAAATCGGGCAAAATGGGATCAACCTCATCAGCTAGCATCACCTCAAATTCTACAACAAGTACCTTAATGCATCACGGCAGCAACAGGAGCAGTACTTCCGGCTTGTCTGCTCCATCCACCCCAACTGAAGAAAGAGTTCCAATGTTATCTCGTCAAGACAGTAGCAATGGGAATCAGAGGATGAGTTTTAGGAATCTCTTCAGGTCAGTTAGTGCAAACGCGGATCATGAAAGAACTCAACAGTTTCTGAAAGGTGATCCTCGACCTTCAGATGTTGCTCCACCGTCGCCTTACTTACCTCATAGATCACACTCACATTCAGAGAAAGATAGAAGAAGACCTGGAAGAAGAAGGATCCTCAAATCTGCTAGTGAACTTTTGAGTAATGATATGGTCTATTGTGGACTTCCGGGTGAAGATGTGGTTGATGGGAGAGGAGTAGATGAAGATGATGACAATTCGGGAGAAGTGTTTCTTGGAGTCAATGATGCAAGGTATTATAACTTGTCAGCTACATTGCCGATTTCCGGGTCTGCTGCTGACAGAAGAAGACATTCTATCGGGACATTTTTGACTAAAGAGCGTGGTGTAAATAATGGTGGAACTGGTGTGTGTTTCGGAAGAAGGAAGACCCAGGAACCGGAAATTCTTGTGGAACCGAGTGTCATGGCTCCGCCGATTCCTACCAATGGAGGTGAGGTGCAGAAGCGACGAACGAGCTCAAAATCCAAGAGGAGAAGGCACAGGAGTTCAGCAAAGGGTGAGTTTTCCGAAATCAATTTAATATAATCTCTCTGACCCGTTATGACTTACTTAAATATACAATTTCTCTAATCATGATCTCTAATTCTCAGAGGCAATATTGCCAGTTGAGATCTACGGATTATTCCAATTGCAAAATGAGCTTCCTGTCTTTCTTGCTCAACTGATTATGATAATGGGACTATATTTCAAAGATGACGTAAAACTGCGTTTTTCGTCCTCTTCAAAGACATTAGTAGGCATTAGTCGCCTATATTTCGTTACAAGTTGCAATATCGATCAGTCAGTGTGCCACGTGCAAGAGTCATTCGCAGCTCGTAATTTATATATAGTTACATGCAATTTACACGAGATTTCCGTGTCCGATGGACCTATGGCCTATATTCTATGTATGAAGCATGCATTCGAATAATGGACACCGAAATTTAAGTTCCCAGTTCCCACGAAGCGCTAGTAATTTTACGATACCCGCATCAGCAACCACGACTACAATAGTCTCGTTATGTTCCTCTTCTTGGATTCAAAACTAATTTCGCGACAATGGAGTTCACATTGTACATCAATCAATTTAATCATTATTGAATTTAAATTATCGCAAAGCAAAGCTTTCTAGAACGAATTCAATATTCAGTGATTTTAATATATAATCTCAAAGCAAATGAATTCTAGAAAAGATCCAGATCTTGAATCTTATTAGCATTTGGAAAACATCCTTCTGGCTTTTTCACTTCATAAAAGATACTCAGAAGTTGGAGCTGATTACATTTCCTTTTGAGGACGAGTAAGAGGGTTTATACGAGGTTTATAAGGCTTAAGCCTATGATCATAGATTATGGGATGGTTGTGAGACTGAGCTAGCCCGGAAGTCGACTCTTAGTATTCGTTGTACGAAATCTCGCTTTCCATCAAGCCAGTCCTCTTCGGTTCGGTCCTGCGTGTTAATAGAGTCAGGTCAATAAAATCTTACCACCTCACGTGTCTTTGACACACGGACAACTCAGGGACATTTAATGGTGTGATGCGAGAATAATAAATCACAAAATGACCTTCTCAGCCTGAAATAAAAAATTATCCAATTTAGACAATGTAGTTTTTTAAATCATACTTCAGCTCAATTACAGTAATTAATTCTCTCAAAATTTATTTTCAATCTTCAAATCGTAATGTTTAACAATTGAGATGGGAAACTATAAGGTGAAGTGTTTCAAAAACATTTTGAATATATGCCTTGTGTTTTCCACATATTTTTATACTTCTGCACCGCTTTTAGAATGGAATGCTTTTATGGAATGCAGTAGCTTGAAATCTAGGGTTTTCTGAGAATTCTGCAGTCGTTGGTCAAGCCACGTGTTTCTCGTTTATACCAAAAACATAGATCCCATTTGTTCAGACGTCTTTGACGTTTAACTTCATGCCATGAACGAGCGCCCAATGAAGAAACAATCATCCTGCTTACAAGTACAGGTCGCGTTTGAAGGTCAGCGAAAATTGCTTACATGCATCATGTTGTGCAGACAATTTGTGCGCAAGTATCCAATTGATTTAAAAATCACCTCTGGAAAATAGAACATTATGCAGAATGAAATAATTCAGCTTGAATATTTCAATTTCGTGCTCTGAAGAATTTATTACAAATACAAAAATATTCTATTTTCTTTGCAACTTTGAACCATCTGGAATATACAGAAACATGTGAAAATTCTGTTCTGTCCATTTTTCATGAATCAGTAACATACTTTTCGGCTTAAGAAAATTCAGACTACCGTAAACTCCCTTCTGGCAGAGTCTTCCGGAAAGCGAAGCGAAAGTGCATAAGGTTTGCACAGGAAATGCGTGACGGAAGTACGTGGTGGAAATCACGATCATCTTAGAAATATAATCATGAAATTCTAATATAAATCTTGACGAGCGTGTAAAAACAAATATCCTCAAGTATACAAGACAAAAAGAAAATATATACATAAATGTAATTATTTTAACTGTCTCTATAACTATTGACGCCATCATCCTACCGTTTTTTCAAATATATAAAAAATCCTCTAAAAAAACTCAAAGTGATAACCGGCTACCGGAAGTCGCCATGCGTTTGTTGATGCAGCACGATGCAGCCGTATCGTTCATCATCGAACCACCCTGAAGTTCTTCTCTTTCCTTTTTTTTACTGCCTACAAAACCGTAAAGGATAAATTGTATACGTAATACGTGTTAATCCGTATACATTTGTACCAGAAGACCGGGCGAACGACACATCCGGTTTTGTGGACAGAGTAAGAGCCATCTGGAGAGATTGATACAGGAAGAAAGAAAAAGTATAAGAAAGTTTCCAGATTTTACATTGTAGCTGGATATAGAAACTAGAGTTTTCACAGAATCAATCTTTATTCCGTTTTCCGTTTAATCACTCCAGAAATAATATTTTGCAAATATCTAGCGAATTGTTGAAGCTCGTTTCAAATTTAACATTGGCACCCCGAAAATTACGCATTCCGCTCGTCGTGCTATTTCCTCTTCCCTTATATACATTCAAATAAGCCATGTATCGTCCACAGTTCATATACACTTGCCAGTTTATTTCCTGGTGGCAGCAATTCATGACGAGCTGTTATAGAGTTCGTTACTTCCGGTCCTGAATATTCACCAATCCGATTCATGAATCTCATATCAGTGTAGCTACAACTTGCAAGTCCGTTTATGTTGCCGTCCGTATTTCCGGACCCAATAGAGGAGAGCTAGGGTTCGTTGGTTCATTGGTTCGTTGTCTTTGGAAATCGCCGACAATCAAAGCCTATGCGAGATTAACTCGTTATTCATCATTGCTAGTTGTGTTTTGGATCTGTCTTTCTAACTTTAACTATTCAGCTAAGCCGGAGGAGATCAAGCTGAATGAATGGAAAATCAGAGAATATGACTAACGATAGTGTTTGAAAAAAGGTGTAGGTAATATATGAGGAAGAACAACAACCGAGGAAAGATGAAAGAAAGTTCAAAATTTAGGGGAATGGATAACATCGTCTTTCTACTAAACGAAATATTCTTACTATAGACCGAGAAAACAAATCTCATCTGCTAAATTTAGTTGGAATAATCATAAAGATTTTCTGCAGAGTTTATGAGATTGTGCAGCAACATTAACAGATTTTAGAGACTATCAGATGTTCTCGATCAAATTTATTCACCCGAGAGTTGCTCTTGACATTGATGATACTTTTTTTCTCAAAAATGAATCGAGATAAGCGGATTTCGAGTTGACAGTTTTTGCAGTTCATTTGTTCTGAAAGTTGCAATGTAAATCTGTAACTTAAACTAATTAATCAAGTTTGAGTCAAGAGATTATTTATGATCGAGTTTTAGTTGTAGGTGTATGTGTGCCTCATGGCAAATACCGTGATTCATTTTTCGCAGTTTTAAGCAGCCTGCTTGGTAACTTGCAGTGTGGTGGCACGAGTCGTGTTCCTATTTCTGTTTTTACAGTCGCCCCTTATTATTTTTATCTACTGCCGTCGCTCATTCTCGCTTTCATATGCATTTTCTTCGGAGCGTCGACTCTCATTGCCTCCCTTCTATTTTTACGTCATCCTCCTGCATCTTGAGGGAGTCCTCATGGAATTTCTCAAAATCAAGTTTACACCAATTGTCACCAGCGGTAAAATTCAATTTTCTGGGTTCAAATAAAGCGAGATAATGCCTGCTTCAATGTTAAAAGAATCAAAACATTTTTCTTGCTTTTCTTCTTTTCAATTCTTATACCAATAATGAAAAAAAAAGAAATAAGATACAATTGAGGAACTGACAATTTATAAATTTAAAAACACTTGTTTTTCCAAAAGCATAAATAGAAATTACATTCATAATGTGTAAAAATTGAAAAATCGATTTTTTGGGCTAGAAATGTCAACGGCAACCATCATACACTGCTGTAAGAAGGTTGCCTTGTATCAGGCGAGCGAAATTAAAGAGGCTGAGCCACTACGTTCGATTTATTAAAATGTATTTTGTGTTATTTCCTTGTTTCGTGGAAATTTTATTTAATGATGTTTACAATATAATAAAATTCTTAGCAGTGTGGAATTATTGAGAATGTCAGATTTTTTAGTTTAATTTTAATAAGATTATATATTTATCGTGGCATTGATAAAGAGAGGAAGTAAATTATGAAAAAGATGGAAAGAACTTTAATGCTCTCACATCTCGGAATCTGACTCGAATATTATGAATAGAGCATTACAATACTGTGCATATATGTGGATGGATATTTATAGACATGTACATGAATATACAGAAATCGTATGAGTGATTCTCATAGACATTTTTTAGTCTAATGCTCCCTTCAAGATTACGTCCATAAGGTTATCATCTTCCAGTCTTCCTTCATTCAGTTATCTTCTGCCTCACTTTTTCCATTTAGGTACATACTTCTCTTTCCTCAGAAACGCTATATACATTTATGTCGCATTCCATATCGATATAAGTTATGCACTTTTATATCATCTTATGCATAAATACTTTGAGAAACTAATTATGATGACGATTACAATTATAAAATTTAATGTAAGTTATAATTCCGTAAGTAGAACTGATTTCTGACCACAAATGAATTTTATCTATGCAAATATTTTCATCCTCACTGGTCTAAGCCGCTTAGCACATTTAGAAGATAAGACTCCCATAATCTCGGATTATTTTATCTTTCCAGTTATCGGATTTTGAGCTCAATTCAAAAGAGATTTTTTACTAAACTCTTGTATTGAATAACGAAATAGCATTAACTATTTATATAGAAGTATTATACAATAAATAACTATTGAATATTTCGTTATAAATTAACCCTCCATAATTGAAGTAATAAAAAGATACTTTCTCACAGAATTTATTTCTTGTGAAGAGAGCTTAAGCGATTATTTATGTTCCGACATTCGCCCCTAGGAGTGATTGACTCACTTCTCTAATTTTCTAATTGGAGATGTCCAATTTCTATATTAGGCGAAGGACTACTGTAGCGATGTAACAATAACCGAATAACGAATCAAAACTGATTATCTTTAAAATTACAGTGACAGCTAATAAAAAAACAGCATGATTCATTTTATAATATCGATGAGTAAAATGAGGTTTTTGACCGGCGCATCTAGTCGATAAGGGAATTCGCCGGTTAAATGTTGCTCCATAGAATTTCGATTCTCCTAATATGTGAATGGAAGCCCTGTTTCTTTGACCATGGCCATGGGTTTTCTCCCCTTTATTACTTACTCCTTGTACTCTTTCGCAAAGAAAAGGGAAAATAAGAGTTGAGAGATCGTTGCCACCAGTTTTGCCTTTACAAGTCGCCATTTGCGTCATTTCAAACTTGTACTTTTTTTAAAATGATCTGCAACTTTGTTTTCAATTCCTATTTTGACGAATGAGTCACATAAAGGTAAAATTGACTGAATTTCTTGGTAAAAGGGAACCAATCTCTCTTCTCTAAATAAGCGAACGATTTTCCCTGTTCTAGAAAAGACGATAAATTTCTTGACACTGTTTGTTTCGAGATTGTGCAGAGGCTGACATATTTTTACGCATCTTTTTTTCGGCCTGTCTATATATATTTGTACAGGACTCGAGGGTTCCGTGATGTAATTATCTCTTCGATAACGAGGCAAGACATCCCCCAACTACAATTTTCTTCGTTCATAGATTTTCCCCCTGAGTCGAACTTTTAACAGCGCATCGTTCTCTCCAGGAAAATTCCCATTCGTCATCCTCAGAAAACTGGCTCAATATATATTTCACCGAAAAAGTTTATTATTATACCCGGAAAAAAAATAATCACAAGTTACATAACAGCATGTCACAAATTATTTAAATGTAATAGTGCCTTTCTATCTTTCTCGACTGGTGTGAAAAATCCGTAGATTTGCGAATTCAAACACAGGGGCATTTGTCACGAAAGCGAGAACGAATTAAACTCGACTAGATTTTTTTTCTACAGAGCGCCAACATTTTTCTTTGGTTTTTTATAGGTTTATGTAAAAAATATCGTACTTAGGTTAACAAGCGTGATGGCACCAGAAGTAATAGCTCGAGTTGAGTGCCACCCTGTGAATTAATCGCGACACTGAGCTTGCCATTTTTATTTTAAATTCCACGAATCGCTCCAACCGTTTGGCTGCGGGCCACATGGCAAATGCGAAAAATAATTTCGACCAATTTGCAGTCTAATTTTTCATGGAATCAATCATTTTCAGGTACTTCAGACCATTCATGGAACTAAGAGTTTAATTAAAAAATTGATAACTCTCGACGAGTAACGCATTTTGTTTAATATGATCTTTTTCGCGTCCAGGTCAGAAATTGAAATCTTTCTTTAATCTGTTTTAAGCCTAGAAAATTGGTATCTAAATAGAAACAATTATTGAAGCTTTTCAAATTCTTGATCTTTACACTTCTCGATTTTGGTCCAGCGAATGCGCAGTCTCTCTGGATTGCGCACGCGCAGAAACAGAGACGGATTTCTTACAGGCGCGTTTTTCTTCCGCCGGTTTGGTTTAGTATAGTTGTGCGCGACATTGAGTCTCAACTTTAGTCGTCGGTGGTTATCAGAGAAACTTCTGACTCACAACTTTACTCAATTTAAAAAATCTTGCGTTATTTGTTATACTTTTTTGCCGCGCGCAATGACAAAACCGCAGTACAGTTAAAGTGCAATTATAATTTGCATTGAATCTTTTACAAAAATTAGTAAAGAGTTCTGCGGGTCTCTCCTTTTTTGAAAAGTTGCTCTGCAAGTGGTTGCAACCGGGAATATGTGAAAAATGTGTGAGAGAAATCTGTGAATAATAAAGAAAGTGATTTTCGTTCAAGAAAAGAGAATTTCACTGCAAACAAGTTTTCACTTATTGTAGAAGATTGTCAAAATGAAGATTAAGGAGGAGACTCACTACATCAAACGGAGTCAAAATTATTTCGGTAAAATATTTTGAAATTTGTATTTCAAATTATTTCAAAGTTGTATTTTGCGTTGAGGATTTTAATTTAGGGAACAAAGAGCCAGAAATATGCAATAAGGTCCATCGAATGCAAATTGAATCGTTGGCCAAAGTGTTTTTGCCAGCACTCTCCCTCTCTTTTGTCCGGATACGAAGTCTGCCGTCTGCAGTCATAATATAAAGCCACACAACATTCCCATTTTATTTTTTCTCTTATTGACTCTGTGCTATCTTATTAGCATTAAAGAAGAAAGAATTTTACACAATTTCATACTAGAAAGTCCATTTAAATTGTTTAATTTAATATTATTAATATTATTTAATATTAAAACGAAAAATAAAAATATTCCCCCCCTCATATTATCCTGAAGACACACTAAGTCTTCGAATTGGATGGAGTAAATAATATATGCAACCGATCTTTTATATTCGAATCGTGTTCGCATAATAATTGTGGTCATCGTCTATAATTTGAGGGCGCAACTGAAAACAATGGTTCGAATGGGGACTGATGGGATTCTTATGAGCAGTTCCTTCAGTCAGTGGTCAGCAATGTAAGAGGTACCTGACTTGAGTGATAAAAAATACTCGTAAAAATATTTCTATCTAGCAGCAGAAATGCGCTGCAAATAATTATTTAAACAACGCCTTCCGAGTCTTCAATTTAAAAAATTTTAACTCTCCGTGCTTTGTTACTATTTTTAGTATAAAATAAAAACTCAGTGCGTGACCTTTCCGCGGTGTTGCTTTATTATACAATAAATACAGCTTTCGTTTTGGCGACTTTTTTTTATTGCCGTGCAATATTTAAAAAATGGCGCTACAATGCGAAACACCTCGGAGTCGAAGAAGAAACAGACCTAATTTTTTGGATTTATCGGGAGCATGCAGTCGTAAGTTAATAATATAATATTCAAATTAGGTAAAATATCTTTGAAATTAAATAAATTTAACTACGAGTATCTCTGCAATAGAAGCGATTTTTTGCATTCAGTACTTTGATTTTAATTATAGTCTGGCAAAAAGGTTCGCAGAAACGTGATAAAAACGACCGGAAATACCAGATCCAACCCATGAACAGACCGTAGAAGAGAATATCATGTGTCGCGAACATAAACGAAATTTATGCCGTGATAATGTGCGCTCAAAATTGCGAAATTTTTCTCACCAACTTGTTACACTATCCGCGATTCTTTTTCTTCTACTTACGAGATTTCAAAGCGGTTTCTTATATATTTCGATAATATTATTTTATTATAAGAATTATTAAAATAATATTTTAAATATGCTCTCTTCAAGTCTTCTCGGCTTCATGGGGAAGAGGTTGTTTTGTAAGCAAGTCGCGGAAGATAACTGCATTTTTCAATCAGCTTTATGACCGGAAATACCAAACACGGAAGCGGCGCATGACATGATCTGAAAGCCGATCGATCCGATCTAAATTAAATAATTAAATAACCAATTATTTTATTTAGTTTATAATATATATATTATATATATAATATATATTATAATAAAAATATTTTGAACAATTTTGATTTGATATGCTTCTTGCATAACACTGTGTGTTTACTATATCTCTCTTTTATCTATACTACGACTTTATCGGATGATTTCCATATTTCCGGCTATACAACTTGAAATTTCTATTATCAATACGCATTTGCAAATCGTAGACGTTCAATGCTCTATATAATCATGCATAAAGTAGCATAATTAATGGGGTGATATGTCTCTTGTCTTCTCTATCTAAAAAAAATGAAAAATTTCATGCAGAATATATACCAAACTCAAGAAATATTATATTATATTATTATTGTATTATTCTTGTTATAAATTGGAATATATTCCTAATTACTTGTTTGATTTTTGTGTCTAATCAACGTGTGAAAATTAAATTCTACATCAAGTTTCGAGTGCTTGAGGATAAAACCGCGAGCGTCAACCTAATCAGTCAGCACTTAAAACAAGTTGAATGAACTGCTCATAACAAGTAGAATTTTCTTGTACGTTGGTAACGTTAACATGTAAAAACATTCAAGAACATCTTTTAGTAGGATACTACATTTAAGTACATATGAAACTTTTATTGGTTCTCTAACTGTCGTGTCACTGGCACAAGGGTGTGGCCTTTGACCTGCCAAGCCCTTTATATGCTAATGCATTACATCTCTTTTCGTACCACCTGATATTTCAAATTAATTTGACCCGTGCATTATTTCTAATTCAAATATTTTTCCAGCAATTTCGCTAATATCAGATAATTTACCATTTTCTTCCTTTTATTAATTTCAAACATTAAGCATAATAATATACGAAAAATGCAATCGTGGCCAATAAAAACGAGTCAGATTACCATTGAAATTTTCATTATTCTTGCGTGTCTCTTTACATTAACATCAATAATAAGAAATACGACTCATCCTCGACTATAAGAATGTGAAGGCGTGCACTTAATCCGATTTGAGCATCGCGTGTACAGTAACTTTAATTACCCTCATGAAAGAACGGTGACATTTGTATAAATACTGACAAAAAAGTAGACTCCGAGTAAAAAGAATTAGAAAATGTAATATCACTTTTTATTTAAAGAACCCTTCAGTTTCCTATTTCATGAAATACAGTTTTAGTAAAGAAAATAAATGAAATACCAAATACTGCTTTTGACTTGACTTGAATAAAAATAGAATAAGGAAATTGAAAAAATCTGCTTGATTATTTGAATATCTTCTCTATTAACAGGAAATAGCTGTTAAACCTCCTGGCGTGGGGTTTGCTTATGTCAGTATTTTAATTCCAAATAAATGTCAGGGAAAATAATGCAAAATTCTCTGTCTGTGATCGGCGGCTTTCCCTATACTGTAGTGAAGCAAAATAAACTAATGGTAGACTTCGGAATGCCAGTGTTTGTAGATATAATCGCTATTTCTGAGACACTTTAACTGCTTTAATTGATACAGGCGCAGTTTGTTCTGATGTTTAAAAGCAACAGCGGTCGATCATCGACTCTATTAGTAATAATAGGCTACTCTTAAATTAAACTTTTTCCTTCTGCTTCCTAGTTTGCCATTTTTATTAGTCGCACAATTGAGAAATTGTGGCTAATTAAATCGGTTGTTAGATAATTTTATGCTTCTCTTATTTGTTAAAGGCACTCGACATGGGACCATACCCTCATCAAAAAATGACACGACGATCGAAGATGATGTTGTTATCATTTCTAGTCGAGACAGCGAAGCCTCCACCTTATGGGTGAATTATCTCACAGGAAGTTTTGAACAAATCAGTCATCAGCAGGGAAAACCACCTTTCAGGTAAATTTATCCAACCTCAGCATTAGTTGTTTCATATTTTCATATTTTTTAATACAAATATTCTTTTTTTTACAGAGTAAGTCACTTGACAGTGGAGGACTCAATGCATCCAGGAACTGAAGAAAAAATCAGATCTTCCCGGTTGCAAATCGTCGTTATCTGTCCTTATCTGTTGAAACGAGTTTTGACACGACCTGAGCAAGCTATGAATCTCTCCAGGCATCTCGTTCCAGAAAAAGTCCTGGCGATGATGCTCGGGGTTCAGGAAGATCATCTCACCTCTGGCCACAAATCGGCCTTAATTTCTTACCAAGAATGGCGAAAATTTATTGTTAAGGACCAAGACGAGGATTTCGTTTGCCAATTTTTTGGCGCAGTGTTCTCTATTCTGGGAACTGCACTGCCCTCAACCCTTAAGAGTGACAAGACTGCCTTTACAATTCATCCAAAAAAAGTCAAACTGGTTAGAATAAGTTTTCTATTTATTGAGTATACAAAATCCCCTGGTGCTCATTTTATTTTAATTAAATTTAATGTATTCTTATTTCAGGGACACAGCAAGGTAATCGCACTTTTGAATGATCCCTTGAGACCGGAAGACGTCGTTTTGGTAATCGTGGATCGATGTGGTGACGCAATTGAAGTTAACAGCGTGAAAAGAAGAAATCCCTATGCGCTCCAGTTTTCTATTCCAGACAAATGTCTAGAGAAATCTATGTTAGTTGGAGTAAGAATAATTAGAAATGGATGTCCCCTTGGGGTTCGCCAAGTTAAGTGCGAAAGCAGACTAAGAGAACTGGACCAAATATTGAGGGCTCATGACAATCCCTTGGAATTCATGTGCCAGGTAATTTTCTCTTCTGAAAATTTGTACGTTTTATAAAAAAATATTTTATCATGCTATTTTTTTTCACTAGACGATTGGATTCAATCCTGGAGACCGAGACCAGTTGGATAACTGGATGGTCCACGCCTTCCGAAGAAATCTGCCACCACACTTCAATCTTCTATCAACTCCAAGTGGAACGATTCCAGCTACCAAGAATTATACAAGTAAAATCCTTTCAGCGTTTTATCTTGAAATTAATTCTCAGACTTTTCTATCATTGTATTAAACATATATTGCTTTAACACGCTGCCATGTTAGAATGTAAGCGTTTGCCTGGTAAGGATAATTAAAGTTGACTGGTATCTTTCCTAGAGTGTCCAATCAGAATCTAATCTGTTTTCAATCTCTTTCCAACAGGTCCGGACGAGTATCCAACCCTGTTGCATTTTGCTGCACGATTTGGCCTCGAGAAATTAGCTTTTCAACTATTGGAAAGTCCTGGTGGTGATCAAGCTTCTGACCTAAAGAACATTTCCGAACTGACTCCAGCAGATTTGGCCGAACAAGCGGGTCACACTCGATTGGCTCAACAACTTCGTAGCTACATGGTACACTAAGCATCGCCTTTAAAATGTGGCTTTAAGCAACCAACTGATTCTGTCGCTTCGGTGAATTCCTTAATTTTCATCCACGAATTAAAAAAAAACATGTCTAAATAAATAATTATATACGTACATACATCGTCAAAAAACGATTTGATTGAATTCAAAAGAAAAACCTTTAAATCCGTGGAACTGCTTTATTCTCAATTTTAAAAAAAAATTCTAATCTTTCTTTTCATATGCGACTTCAACAAAAAATATCGCTAGCACCAAAATAACTAGCTTTAAACTAATTTACCTCTTTTCTTTTTATTGTATGTTTCGGTTGCCTGATTCGAATACTTCTGCGATATCAGCAAATGAACGAGTTTACCAATATCTACAGCTACCTCAAGATTATGAGTGAAACGCCAACTAATGAACCAGGTAAGAAAGCAAATGAACAAAGAAGTTATAAAATTGTAATATTTAAATGGAAAAAGAAAGGAGGAAGTTATACCAATAAAATAGCAGATTTTTAACTAAGCTACATTTTCAGGAAACGAAAGTGGATCCCCTTTTTTACGTAATGGCGACGATGGAGACAGAGAGGATTATTGTCGTCCAAGACCACTCAGCGAAGCTTATTCGGTTCCACCTGCAGCAAGGCCAATTACTACATCATTAACGAGCTTCTCAACTCCTCCTGAACTGCCACCACCAAATCCATCAATTAACACAGCTATCGAAGGAAATTACTCTATAGCGCCTACACCAACTCCTATTAACATTTCCTCGACTCCAACACCATCAACCCATAACTTTAATGAACTGGATCAAATATCGGGATATCTACAGATGCATCCTGCAGGTAATTTGACCTTTTGAAGCTCCTCAAAGACTAATTGCTTTACTTGATTGATATTTGTTATACATCTGATTCGAATGCTTACTTTTCCAGGATCCAAAACACCTACTTTGTCAAATACTCCATCAGCTTCGCGTCTCACCTTGCAAGCATCTCGACAAGATTGCTCCTTGGCGGGAATTCGTGAAGACAGTGTTAATCAATTTAACGGATCGTCTGACAAGACTACTTCCGGAACAAAGTCCCGAGAACAATCTGGACCTCAGGATGAGCTCCTGGAAATCTTAAATGATTTCAAGAACAACGTTTTTACCATTTCTGAACTCGAAACCCTGGTAGACGATTGGAAAAATCGAAACGATGTTCAACAGAGTTTCAAGGACAAACAGAGACAACTGACTGCAATGAGGGAGGAATACGATAGGATACAAAAGAAAATAAAGGAGGATATGAAGGCACCGACCCCTTTCGAGAGGATACGAAAGTTATTCACTAAAGGAAAGAAAGGTCAGTATTTCTAAAATATTTATTTAAAATAGTATAAGAAGAATAATTGCATATCTAATCACATTTTTTTATAGATTCTACAAAAGATTCATCTCATGCAAATGATGATTCTTCATCAACGAGCAAGAGCGAAATCATCAATGGCACACTCGCTGATCGCAGACCAGTCAGCAGCTTGAGTCTACACAGTATTTCGAGTAAGCAATTTTTATTAATTCAATTTTTAGAATAATTTGTGAATTTTTAAACCAATTTTATTAATCAAAATTATCTTCATAAGGTTCTTCCTCATCCGGTCGAATGAGTACTGTTAGTGGTTGCAGTGGAACAAGCCTAGGAGACAGTGGTACACATTCTGATGCTGAAGACAGAAGAGTGAGTAAAGGTTTGGAAGCACTTAAGTTTGATTCTTTAAATTTATAACTCTAACATTATTTATTTCTAGATTCAAAATTCGAGGGAAGATAAACCGGGTATGCTCTCCTATGAGATTCCACCCACCCCAAAACCATTTGCTGGTAGATATTCTCCTGCTCGAAGTACGTCTTCGCCTCGCGTTCCAATCAACAGTGAAATAGATCTTAGAAGTCCAAATGCAGCAAGAAGTCCACAAATCAGTGAACATTATATTGCTTTTCCACCTTCTGGATTACCAATTCACTGTATGTATCTTATATTTGCTTTTTATATAATACTAATAATAACAACAATAATAATACAGATAAAATATTTATTTTCGTTTCTTTTTTTCAGCTTTTAGAGCAGATGGTACAGCAAGGGAACCTAAGACTCCATGCTCCCCAATGGAAGCTTCAGATTATCTCGACTTAGATAATATTAAAAAAGGTCACAGTTATGCAAATCTGAATCCAGCTTTCTCGATATCAGCTCCTCTCCCACCTCCACCTCCTCCCCCGGGAATGTGCATCCCTTTCGAATACATGAACATTACACCCTCAGGAGCTTCAACCCCATCGACACCACCTCTAGCTTTAGAGAAGGTGATCGAGTACAAAGTTTCCAACGATTCTCGTTCCGAAGCTGATCTCAAACCATCCAGTAATGAAGTTGAAGTTCTAAATATCAAGAATTCAGACAATTCAGATAAAAAGAAAGATGTCCAAACTCCAAGTGAAGGGGAGAAATTTCCCGAAGATCAGAAAGTTAAGGAAGGTTCTTTAAATCTTGAAGTTAAGGATTCGGTGTTAGAAATTGAATCTCAAAAAAATGGAAATAATAACAAAAAACAAAAGGATGAGAAAGAAAATTTGAAGAAGGAAATTTCTGCGGACGTGGTTGATGGAGATCATGGTGTAGATGTTACCGATTCGAGTGTCCATGACTACATGAATGTTGGACTATCGAGTGAAGGCGTCCAAATTGTGGGAGTGATTCCAAAAAAACTTGCACCACCTGTACCACCAAGATGTAAGTATACATTGTTTCAAAAAGAATATAAAAAATATTTCAATTTATATAAGCATTATCTAAATTACTAATATCTCTAAATTTTTATTTTAGTTACCCCAGTAAAAAAGTAAGAGGACCAGTATAATCTTCCTGAGACTGCAACGCCTTGTAAATATAAAAATACTGCGTTGAAATTTGAAAAATCAGATTACTTTTTCAAATTATTATTTAGTTTGAAAAGTTCTGACTCTTCTTCGATTAGTGAAAGTCCAGTTGTCGACCAAGATACAATACGTCACATTATTCTTAGAATCACTTTAAGGATCACTTTAAGAATCACACAAGGAATTTTCAAATTAATTGATTTATTATTAAAACCAATATAAAAACCACTTTCCATGTATGTTAAACACTTCTCCATTATGTAAAAGTTTTCAGTCAACATTGTATGCTACTCGAATTAAGTATTACATAAAAATAAATAAAACAAATAATAAATTTAAATAAATTGAATGTCATGAAAAGTCAGTTAATTTCAAATAATTATATTACTTGTACTTTAAATAATATTTTTTACTTCGTGCTTTAGTTTGTGTCATATTTAGCTTATCTCGATATAAAATACGATCATTTATAAACAAGAAAAATTCCAGAACACGTGAAAGAGCTTTGTATTTCAAAAATTTATTTTTATTGAAAATCAACACGAGCTTTCATATTATTTTTCACATTAAAATTCCTCTATTTTTAAAATTATATTTGTTGTTAAAAATATTAATTATTACCATAAGTAAATGATCGTTTTTTTATACGATGCATTTGAACGAAAGTTCAAATAGATATACAATGCTAGCGAGCACCAAATCAAACTTTCAGACTTTGGTAATGTTGCCAAATGTTGTACATAAATTTCCTTTCTTTTATTTTTCACTATTTTTCACATTTTTTTATTTTACCAATTTGTTATTCCTCATTAAAAGTAATTATGCATAATGATAAATAATTAAACTTAGGTAACATAAATCTGAGACTGTAAAGAGAATTTTTATTCTCTATTTTGTTTGGAATTTCCAGAAATGAAACCGGTAGCCTTCGATTTCACGTAAAAATTTTTTTTAGATTATATTCAATACACAAAATTTCGACATTGTTTGAAACTAGTCTAAATATATTTATACACTTTTATTACAATTTCACTGTTTAATTCTTAAGATCGATATTTTTATGTTTCTTCGAATGCTAAGTCTGTCTTCTTTGTGATTATTCATATTATGATGTATGAATGTTCATACTATAGTGTACCGAAATGCATTTATTAGCGCTTAATGTTTCATTGTTAAAGAACTTTTACTGATGTTTTTTAAATCTTGATTAATTAAAATTTTCCTTATTTGAAAATTATTTATGACGTACAAAATAAATTTAAAAATTTCAATGTAAATTGTTGAAATTTGTTTGCCTTAAATTACTCGACAAATTTTATAATCTTAATACTGACCTGATTAATTAGAGTGCTAATTAAAATTGGCGTGGGCATAGGAAGGAAGTGGGGTTGAGAGTAACTTCCTTTGCCTTGAATTAGGGGCTGATAAGAATTCGTAATCACAACTGTTTCGGTTATTTTTATACTTTTTCTGATATAATATAAAACGACTTAATTTTTATTATGCAAAAGGATCACAATTTTCTTTATTAACATCTACTTTAAAATATCTAATTAAAATTATAGCCTAGCAATTAAACAAATATATCTATATCTTTTATTTACAGTACCAATAGTCTGATTATGAAGAAAGTGTTCTGTAATTTGTTTAAAAATTAATAATCTTAATCAATTTCACTGAATGTATTTTCTAGTTCTCAAATTGTTTCTTGTTAGATCAACTAATTATTTATTTTCAAAGATTTTATTTGTTATTTATGAACTTGAAGGATGTCCATCATAGAATCTTTCAGTTTCTCGATAAAATGATTGACGCGAGTAATTTTTAGCCAATGGAGGGGCCACATAAATAGAAGTGAATGTATCTTGCCTCGCGCAAAGAGCATTTGTCCCTCAGTGTTTGTAGATGTTATTGTTATTACGTGACTTTTTTACATCTAGGTAAGCATACATATCTTATAAAAAAATTATATTCTTAACTTTAGCTTCCAAAACAGTGTCTTTTTTATTAAAATAATAACAATTAAACTCTAATATATACTTTTTTAATACCAGTGCTATGAAAAATACATTTCTCACAAGATTTGACATTTTTATATAAAAAATAAATATCTTCTTTACATAACAAATATTGATAAAAAATATCAAACGAAAAAATTTATATCGTTATAATATTAAGCAAAATATTTTTATGACTTAAACTTGACATAACTTCTGATCTTTATGAATATTCACTACTTTTATGTTAGTTTTCACTTTATTATCAGTTTATCTGATAAACTTTTATTAGAATTCTCTCATAACGAAATTTAATAATATTAATTACTAGCTATTAAAGAAGTGTGAAAAGTGAAGTATGTGCATAAGTCCAATTCGTAAAAGAAATTCTTCTTCGAATTACATATTCATGAAGTGAATTAACATTCACGGGAATACCTGAAGTGATAAAATATAACTCTTAAATTCTTACGCAAATATATGCCAAAGTCTTAACAAGAAATCCTCTTCACAGAATTTCAGGTTGAAATTTATCTCGTGATTCTAAGAAGCATCAAAGACATCAATGGGGTCACTTATTTTATTTTCAATACTGGCCATGACCATGGCTACCACTTACGGTCAAAGTTACAGCAATGCTCGATTCCTTATGAAACAAGGCTCATGTCCTCCACCTCTGCCAGTTGATATATGCATGAGAGGCTGCTCTTGGGATAGTCACTGTTTGGGAATATCAAAATGTTGTCCTACAAGTTGCGGTGGTTCCATCTGCTCCAGACCAGTCACCACCAGGAAGCCTGCACCTGATAACATAGGTGAGATAGATTCAATCTTCAATTATAGGTCACTGTTCTTTAATTTAAAAAAAGTAATTTCTAATTACGACCCAGGAGTAAATTATAACCATCGCTATCACAAACAATAAATCATGAATCATTCATTACAGAAAAACCCGGAGTTTGTCCTGATCCATCAACCGGACGTTGGATCTGCTCGTCGACTTGCATTGACGATAGCGATTGTACAGAAATTAGAAAATGTTGCAAAAGTCGCTGCGGAGGATTCACTTGCAAGAAACCTCAAATGCCAGCTGAAGAAATTGCTCCTATCAATGAAATCGACGTATTTTCTAATAACATTCCGCATGATAATAACATTCAACCATCGTATGTTGCTAATCGTGAAAATCCATTCTTATTTGGCCGACCTCTGTAAAATTGAGTTAAATGATCAATCAATGATTTCATATTAAGACTGAAGTCTTATTTGCATTGTTTACATTTTGTTGTACCTACGTAATTTATCAATATGTAAGAACTCTACCTCTTAACAATGAATGTACTATTTTTAATCAGTGCCATAAATCTTCTAGAACTAGATAGATATAAAATCATGTTGTTAAAAAGTTGTAAAACCATTGTTAATTTTCAATTAATAATTTAACTGCAATCGTTCGCATTGACCTGTAATGATTTTGCAATGACATACAATTATTGAGTAACCAGTGTTTCTTGAAAGTGTCATGATTTTACGTTACTATATCGTAACTTAAAAATATTGGAAATTTCAGAAAGTTTAAACAATGTATGAATATAATGATTTTTTTCTCGAGAGTGTCGAAGAGAATATCTATTGATAAGGAAAAATTA
Source organism: Synergus laeviventris (assembly GCA_032275145.1). Lineage (NCBI taxonomy): Eukaryota > Metazoa > Arthropoda > Insecta > Hymenoptera > Cynipidae > Synergus > Synergus laeviventris. The sequence goes on along the minus strand of JAUESI010000003.1, from coordinate 11,562,958 downwards.
TTTTATTCCTCCACTCTATTTAGAGTCGGCCCCTTCCTTTCTCGCTTCAACAATCTTACTATTAAAGCAATCAGAAACTTGGATTATCTCACTAGTTGCAACGGTGCTACAGAGTAAAACAGGTGATCAAAAAATATTGATATAGATTCGGAAATAAAATAATCCTCCAACGACATGACAGGTAGGTCACATTAATATAAAGAACGTTTTTTTAATTTTACAAAATTAAAATATTTACTTTCATCATTTTTTTAAATTCTGAGACGAAATTTCTCAAGAATACCTCGTACATTAATATTCAATAATGTATAACGAAAATTTTAGTTAAACTTTTGTTTTTTGTTTAAAAGAGCATATGTTAACTTAATAAGAGCAAATTTATAGTTCCAGCAACTTTACGCTCGCAATAATAAATATTTTTCACGTCTCTTACGGGCGAAGGTAAATGACCTAAATTGAGTGAAAAATTGGTATTATTTCAAAACTAAAGTTTTGGCGAAACTGCTCTTATGATAATTATTGAAAATTATAAAAAGTCTTGATTGACAGATTCGGTCTTCGGTTACCAAACACCGTGAATAGTAAATTTTCCAGGTGAATGATTTCGAGCAAAATAATAACAAAAAAATTGTAATAAAAAATAGACAAAAGAGTCTATTATTTATCAGAAAGAAATGATTCATGAGTGCTCATGAAAAAGAATTTTGCAACTCCTATTCCTATATAAACATAATAAGAAAAAAAAATACATAATCAAACTATGATTTTTTCAGCAAAGGTATCAATCTTATTACTTTTTTTATTAATCACCATAACGAAGGCACAGTTATCTCGTAAGTATAAATAAGTATCTCTTATTCTAATTTAAAAAAAAACACTTCTTGTAAACTCATGAATTATTACCTACAGGGTAAAATTTGTTCATATGTGACTCAACTTGCTTAAAACAGTTTAATAAAACTAAATGTCAATTCGAATGTAAGTCCTTTTGTTACGCAATACATGACTCAGTTCTTTGCTGAACGGGAGACGAGAGAAGAGTTTTACTTTTTACACCCACATGAATGTATGTATATAATCATCTCTGTATTTTATGACAAGGTCAAGGACGAATATTCGCACAAACAATATGCTATGTTGAGGTAGAACAATAAGAGCGTTCTTATCATGCAAAGCACTGAGAAGACTACAATATCAAAAGAGGACTTGCAGATCTTGACCGTGACTAAGGATCTCAATCCGAAATTTTTCGAATTATTCCGGAATTTTTATCAGCACCAAACAGTTTCCGAGTTAATCCGGATTTATCCGAATGAAACTGTTTGGCTCGGATAAAAATTCCGGAATAAAAGATTAGATTTATAAAATTATAATCCTTCTTCAATTGATGATCATCCTTTTGTTTGAGACCCTCTTATTAAATTTGTTATGACTTATGTTGCAGATAAAGGAGGAAGTTGTCCGTTGAGAAATAGTGTCAGCAAATGTACACCAACTTGTGTCAGCGATTATCAATGCAGTTTTAATGAAAAGTGCTGTCCAAATAAATGTTCAAGTCAGTCATGCGTTACACCGAGTTCAATTAATACAGGATCTGACGGAGGCTACAAATCGTCGTATAACAGTAAACAATAGTTACTTTGGGAATTTTATTAACGAAAGAGAGAAAGAAATGCGAATAAAATTTGTATCTGGCAATTCAAAATATTTAAGTTATTGCTATATTCTTTATTTTTCAGATGATGGTGTCTACTGTGCAGGTGTAAAATGTCTTCAATACGAAAAGTGTGAATTTGACAGATCCTCAAAGCGTGAAAAATGTGTTCGCTCGTGAATGCAAAATATTAAAAGTCTGAGTACGCTTTCTTTTCATATTAAAAATAAACAAAGCGACCTTCTGTGAAAGAAAGAAGATAATAATGTTTGAAATGAAATTGTATGCGATTATCTGATAATAAATAAAAGAATTATGAGAATATAAAATTTGCTAATTTTTTTTTGCATAATACAGTTTCTTATTAATATTCTGTTAATATATGGTGTTTCATTACATCTTATTATTTTTAGTCTTATTATTTTCTAAGCTTTTTAAATATTAATATCAAAACTAATTTTTTATTTTCCCTGAGGATCAAAATTCAAATTGACACAGAGTTGCCCCAGAGATGTCAGTCTTTCCAATCTCCCGCGCTTATTTAAAAAAAAAGCCCTTCTACAATTCATAAGATTACCATTTAAAATGTTTATTTATAACAACATCAACTGTAAACTTACGTACATCAATAAATCAATTTTCCGAATGAATAACATTTTTTACCTTAATCTTGTTGACATATTTTGATATAATTCAGCCTCAGGAATCCGAAAATGTTTTTAAAAAGGCAGAAGAGCTGCGATAAAAACTTGCTTGTAACCAATCTTTGTTGTAACTCTTAAGAACAGGGGTCCAAGAATGAAGATGACGACCCTGAATATATTTGCTATTTGAACCGCAACGCAACATCGCGATTCACGACCCCGGCGTGAACCCGATCGATACACGGGTGTGAGCCGAGCAGCGACGAAAACTATCGAGATGAGCCGAACTTTGCCGAGAAGAGTCGAGTGGTTACCGGACTGGCGGATCAAGAACACGAATCAACACGAACGCACACGAACGAATAGTGAGAAACGAGTAACGACAAGCAGCGACAAGTAACGACGCTGTCGACTGTCCGCGGTCGTGTTTCTCTCCGACTTGGGTAAAAAGGTTGTTCGTGTCTGCGGGCGCGGATTGAGTTTCGAACTGGCGTTTTTTATACGAAAATGTCGTCTCTCGACTATTTGGACTTATGCCGGTTGTGTCTCGTGAAAGATCGTGTTGGCGTGTCGATATTCGAGGATGAAGGTGATGTCCGTCAAGTTTTCCTCAAGATCGCCGCCTGCCTGCCGGTCAAGGTAAGCTAACTACGCCATCGCTTGAGCCTCCGCCATCTTGCCTAGCAAAATAATTTTCCTAAAAGTGCGAGCATGCCGATACTGCTTCCTCATATCATTATCTTCTGATAGTTCCCGCGATATTTTTTCATCATTTTTGAGCCAAACCACCTTGCATATACGCCGCATTTAAGGCAGATTTCCAAGCTCGGCGTCTATTCTCCCCCTTCTCTTCTTTTGTTTCAGACGCCATGAATTTTTTCTGAACTCTCGTGTCGAAAATTATACGCAATGCGTACACTTAATTATGAGCATCACAGGGAAATTTAAAGATTATTTTATCCATTAGGCTTTGGTTTAATGGAATTATTTAATTTAATGCAATAATCTCCAGTTTTGCATTTATAGAATTAATAGATTTTTAAATCTAATTATTAACCTGAAATTGATAACATCTCTAAATAGTTTGTTATAATTATAATTAAAGTTCTTCATGTCAAAATTATAATTTACCTGCAATTTTTGTTTCATGCGGGTTTCATATGCAACAGGTTTTATTCTTTTTGTATAGACAGTCTTTTTTTATTTAATTTTTATAACCTAAAATCAAAATGTCTCATGTGGTAGGAAACTTCTTGTAATTTTTTTTGCCGCCTAAATTAACTGCAGACTTGAATCTTGATGCAGTAATGGCGGCTTTTCACGAAGAGAAATCGATCCATCGCTTCCCTTTCCATCGGTCTGCCCACCATTTCGCGAAAGCCCTTTGTCTCGATCGTCAGTAAAAGGTCTGCGATCTTTTTTCCCAAGAAAATCGCATTTGCCTGTTCATTCTTAGAGAATTCAACCTCATTTAAATCGATTTAGGGGTAAATGGACGACGACCACCTGCACTATCACATACTGAACAGATGCTCGTATTCATTTGATTTCTCGAATATTTGATTAGATGTTTCATGTTTCTTACTTGAGGCGAATTATCGATCATAAAAGTTCCTCAAGTTTCGATCACACTTGATTAATATTTTACTTATAGAAATAAATCCAATTTATATTCTTTCTGTAAAATAGATTATACTGGCAACAAAATTTTGGAAAATATGTGCTTGCCTATATGACTTATTACTTGATAATAAATAAAATCTTGTTGTCTAGTGTTGCTAAATAAATTCTAGCTTCCTTTTTTCTAAATAAAACTATTAGACATTGCTCATTAATACATACAATTTCTATAAAAAAAATTTCTTCTTATGGTTCCAGGTGTCTAGAGAAGACAAACTACCTAAGAAAATATGTGACGACTGTATGTATAAATTAGAGTTATTTTATCAATTTTGGAACACGACAGCGAATGCCGAGAAGCAGCTTTTACAATGGCTCGGCGAAGTGGAAATGGAGGACAAACAGGGTTACGTAACGGAAGTTCTCAACCCGGTAAGTGTTATGAAAGTTTTTTTTTTTTTTTTTTAATATATACAAAAACCTTCATAAATCAAACTTCTCAAATATACACAAACTATAAATCTCCATTTATTCATTTCAAATTATTAAAAAGTTTTTCCTTGTTTATATAGCAAATTACACTTCTTTTTAAGAATGAAAGAATATTTAAACACAATTATGACCAATTAATTTTCTTGAATTGCAGAGCGTAATGAAGCAGGAGCAACAGGCTAGTGAAAATAGATTAGATGGCAATGTGATGCAACAAGTCGGCACGCATCAAAACAATATGGGCATGGGAATGATGGACAACATAGGTCTCGGTATGCCCATCATCATCTCCACAACCAATCAACAAATGACCTCAGTTCCTATGGATACAAGCGGGAGTAGTGTACAAACAATTCAAGCTGTCCCTGGACCCAGTACACAAACTAATCACAACCAAATCACACAAAACCAAGTTACAAATGTGTCGGGGCACCATGAAGAGGACGAAGACTCCAGCGAAGACGAGGAGAACGAGTCTGATGATGAATGCGATGGAGACGATAGTACGTATCACAAGGAGCATTTTTATCTCAGTAAAACAAAATCAATTAAATTAATTCTTCTCTTTTCCAAAAGGTTTACCTGTAAAAGAAGAGAGTGAAGAAGACCCTAGCAATCGAACAGTGGAACCTACCACTTTCGTCAACGTGTCGTTAGCGTGTGAAGAAGCCGGACCATCAGGCCTCCAGCAACAGAAGATCACTGAGATGCCGGAAATGACAATACCGCAGACAGCCAGCGCTGACAACAAGACTGGGTAAGTTTTCGATCCTTTATATGTCGAAAAATTTTAGAGCCAAAGATGTCACTTTGTTGTGGTGAACACAAACTCTCGCATTTACACCAATGATCAGTGCCGGAACTACTCATTTTTACGGCACGATGGGTTATCACGGATATTTTTTTTTTCCTCGGCTGCCTGAATCTTTATTTGATTCATTTGTTGTATTCAATTGCTTAAAACTGGCCGGTTTATAGACTTCATCAAGGATTCGCGCGTCTACTGTATTCGAAAATTTAGGTTTTAGCCATTCGCGATCTTAACTTTTAATGATCCGTTCAAATTTTTCAAGGCCCTCTCTCGGTTATTTACGTTCTGTTTCTCTTGATTTTGGGAGAAATTATTTGTTTTTCTTATTTTTCGTTTATAGTTTGTGCGTCTTTATTCACGACTCAGTTATGTAAACAATAAAAACTTTCTAAAAATCAATTAAGTCGGAAAGGACTTCTTTTCTGCTGTAGGTCAAATTTTAAGTTGTTTTCATTTAGTAATACTTTTATCAAGTCCTTTGTTAAGAGTTAGTCACCTTTTCTGGAGAAGATAGGGTGCAAACCAAAAGGTAAGTGCGCACACACCCCACAACCATCTTTGGCTCTTGATATTTAGCAATTTGTAAAACTCTATATAGTAACAAATAAAAAAATTTTTGTAATTCGTTTTTCAATGATGAACGAAATCATATGATTTTTAAAAATTTAAATAAAATAGTTCTAATTTAATCTTAATATAAAGGCTCCTCAAATTGCTAAATATCTTACATTTACATTTATGTGTACTCAGCAGTATTAGCATGTACACGGCGTTCGTTTTAATGAAAATCTGTTTCTCTTTCAACTTTTAATTATTTGTTTCAACATGCAAAATTTTAAAACTGAATCACTGAATCGAACGCCAAATTAGAAGTTACTTGTATAAATGGACAGAGGGGTATTTGAAAAGAATTCCTTGAGTCGGTTATTTTAACCACTATAGTTGCTCTTGAATTCCATGCACAATTTTAACGCGGTAGTTAAATGAACTGATCTCTCTGTCCACTAAACAGAAAGATGTCTTACATGTTTTCAATATCATATTCCCACGCTTACGTAAAGGCACTAATGCCGCACTTCGCCAAAAATTGGTCGAAATAATCACTGACGACCGATAAACCGTAACTTCCACAAATACTCTCGTTTACAATTTTAAGTTAGACCAGAGAATCACACCTGATATTTTTAATGATAGTGTCCATTCCATTTTTGTACACTATATTTTTCGCGTAAATAGAGTTTAAGTTTTTGAAAAAAATCTCTTGAGATGGAGATGAGTTCGGGTTGATTCAACAAAACATATCTTGACTTAAAATGGATTCGCGAAATTAACATTTGTTCGAAATGAATTTCAACGAAATATAAGTGTCACATGAACGAGAAGAATAGAAGATTACCAAGATTTTCAAGAGGAAAGACATTCAAGATCAAGAATTGCAGAATACGTTTGAGGGATATATTTCTCTGAAGAAAGAAGACTTCAAAATTTGATTAAAAGGCGAGTATTTTATTTGATCTAATTACTTTTTCTTAACCTATGCAATTTTACCTATTTATTTGATATTGTGATCTGTTTTCGGTACTTCAAATTCATTTCACCTAAACTGAAGATGCTTAACGACTTTTTACTTAAGCATCAATATTTCAGTTTTCTGGTTGAAATGTCTTCGTCGTATTTTGTTTTTTCGTGTTATCCCCAAATTTGAAATTCAAATGTCCTGTTTTTGTAGACCCAAATTTGTTTACCTATAATTTTCTCGACAATTTTTCATGCATTTTGTGTGAAGATCGTTGCCACAACCAGCGCCGCATTTTTGGCTGCGATTGAATTTTTTTCCCCTTCGTTACTTTTCGACGGACCAACTCTGGCTGAATGTTTAATCGTTTTTTTTAAGAAGCTTTGAGCTTCTCGCGTTTTATCAGTGCTTACAAAGATGTTATTTAGAGAAAATATTGCAATTGTGGATAGACTTGAGCTCATCAAATAAAATATTTCGTGAAGGCAAGCAGAGATTTGAAATAATCTACGCGTGACTCATTAAATATTTGTAATGATGTGTGAATTGATTTAATCGAGCAGTATTTACTCAAAATATTAATGTCAAAATTGTGAACTTGGAGGACGTCGTCTGGACCTGGAAAATCGTCGTAGAACAAAGAAGATGGTACTTAGTAAACTTTGAAGGTGAGATATGTTATTCTTATATTTGATCTATTATAAGGGGCATTTATTTCTAATATCTTCAAAAAATGTTTAATATTTCTGTTACTCTATCATTTCCTATCTTCCGAAGGTGTACATCAATTTTTAATTGTAAGTGCTGCACGGTAAAGAGGTTCCATTTTGAAGTTTAGTTTTATAGTTTAATAAAAAATCAAAAAGGTAAAGTATTCATAAGTAAGAACTCAGTTTTTGATCCATGATCAGTTTATCGAGTCTCTCTCTCTCAGCTCGACACTTCGGTCATTAGTACTCGAATCGATGTTCTATTTGTCAAAATCGCAATGCCCAAGCACCTTGCACGACCACTATGCAGAAAATACACAAGCAAAATTCAATATTATAAATGTATATCACCGCCTGCTGCTCGTGTTATACGTCTGCAAAAGTCGAAAGAAACAGTAATTAGTATGAAGAACAACTTTATTAAGTGTTTCGGTCTCTCGCCGCAATGTCCTTGGGTTTTGTGAATTTCAGAGACGGCGGCACATTCGGCGGGTTATCGGGAATGCTGCGACAGATACTCTCTCCCTCACCGGAGTCGGGAGAGTTCGGATTAGGAAGCTGTTGTAATTATCTACAGCCTTCAGTCTTCACAAATCATCCATCGATGTTGCCCTCGACTCTCCAAATGGCTACACCACTAACTCATCTCTCTCTCATCTATCCAGAACAGCCCGTCCTCCACGAGCACGTTCAGATTCTCAACGAGTCATATTCTTGTCAAAACTGTGGTCTTGAGTTTCGCAGTATTCTCAAGTTGAATTATCATATTAAAACGAGTCATCCTCGTCGAGAGGACATCGATAACCGCGACAATGGAAATCAACCTAGGTACACCTGTCAGGTTTGCTCGCGAACTTTTCTCGCTCCGAGTCATCTGCGGATGCATGAAGTTACACATGTCACCCCGATAGCTTCGATGGCGCCGACTAATACGGTCTCGTCCACATCTTATGCTCAATCTCAACCCACGAGAACAATCAGTGACGAAAAGACGTTTGCCTGCGATCAGTGCCAAGCGACTTTTCGTTACCGAACTCTTCTCGAGCGACATAGAAAGATGCATGAAACCGGACAGGATAAACCTTACTCGTGTCCTAGGTGTCTTATGCGTTTTGAAACCAGGAATCTTTACAATCATCATGCAAAAACACATAAGCCTATTCCAGATTCCAGAGCTGTTGGAACAATTGCGCCAACTTCAATTGTTCAAACAGCTCCTGTGAACACGGTGCCTAGGACAGGGAGTCTTATTTCGGGAAATTCAAATCCTTCATCGTATCCCTGTGATGCTTGCACGAAGGAGTTTGCTACTCCTCAATTGCTCAATACTCATAAGGCAGTTCATAGGTCGAGGCCTTTGGTATGCGATGTGTGCGGTAAGGGATTCACTCACCGGAAGTATTACGTGGTGCATCAGCGCATTCATACAGGGGAAAGACCTTATCTTTGCGCGATGTGTGGAAAGTCGTTTACTCAGGCTTCAACTCTCACGGTTCATCGACGATATCACACAGGTGAGCGACCATATACCTGCACTTTGTGTGGAAAAGGTTTCGTTACACGTACGATCATGCTCAATCACATGAAGAAGCATTGAGAGGGTCAAAATGTATTGATGGGGTTTAATGGGGAGATTGTGTTGTTTGTAACACGTCGAATATCGTCTCTGTGATATCGTCCTATGTTGTTATTATCAGTGGCGTAATTTCAAGATTTTAAGAGTAAAAAGTTTATTTTTAGGGTAACTATGGAATTTTTAGATTTCGACAGGGTTGGGTTTGAGAAGATGTGCTTAAAAAACAAGGACAAATGCGAGAGATATTCCGCCGTTTATTCTTCGTTTTTTAGACATTCAAGAGAGACACGCGATCTCCCACTTCCTGTCTGGATTTTGGTATTTTCGAACTTAAAGGGATGATTTTTTGACAGGAATGATAGATGATATATATTAGATTCAATTTTCAGTGGCGTTTTTGCTAAATTAAAACTTAATTCTCTAAAATAGACAAAAGGTTTGAGATTATTATATTTTGAATTTTAATTAAATTCAGTTTTGAAGGCTTGAATTTGAAATGTCAAAGAATCTTAGTTGCGCTGCTGATTTAATTAATTAATTCAATTCGCCTGTGATTAGGAATTACAAGAAAAGTACAGAATATGAACTTTTACACTATCTAATTTATTTATTTTTTTCATTTAATAAAAATTGAGATTATAAATGATTCTTCGTAATTTAAATTTGGAATAGTAAAAGTCACTTCTTTTGCCTTAGTAAATGATAATCTACTCTGTATTGATAGCTTTCTAAGAAATTTAAAAAGTAAGTAGTGGCTTAAGAGTACAAAGTAATTTTTACTGTTTTTGGAGGAAAAAATTGATATAGTACCTTAATTAAAAAATAAAAAGTCAAACAATTAGAGGCCTTACATCGTGATATTCCATATGCCTTTATTTACTATGAAAAAAAGGGATATTATTGACAAAGCAATATGTAGAAAGGTAATTTCTAAAAAATAGCTGTTTTTTTTTAAAGATGTTCCGTAAGGGTTAACAAAGATAAAACAAATTTAAAATCAGATACCATTGGATAAGTACTAATGGATAATTTTAGAGGTTGATACGTGCCAACATTCCAGCCTGAATGGAGCCTTATTCAATAATGAAATGTTTTATGTGTAGTTGGTTAATACAATTAATCAACGTAAATTCAAATTATAAACGTGCAAGATGTTAACTGAATCCTGTTTTGCAGTCATTTAATTATAAACATTTTCAATAAGAAGGTTACTTTATGATTTTAGATTCTTTAAATATTTCAATATTGAAATTTTTACTCTAGGCTAAATATGTGAATTTTTTATAATGGGGAAATTTTGTATGACTCAAGATACAAATAGCTAATTTCATTTTTTTGGGGGAAGGAATTGCTCAAGACTATTATAAAGTTTCAATTTATAATTATTTTAATTACTTCGTTAAACTTTAATCAATAGAAAAATTTTTATTATTTTAAAATCTAGAATATCAGTCTTGTAAATTTGTTCAATCTCTGTATCGTTATTTCTCACAAACTTAACTAAGCACAAGTACAGAAATGTATAACAATAATTTTATTGTAGTAAATTTGTTTTAAATTGTTTATGAACTTATATAGGCTCATGAATCTATATAGAAAGTGTTGGAATTTTTTATGTTTTAAAGTAAATCTGTTAGTATTAATATTTTTATTCCACTAATTTTATTTTATTCTTACATCTTGATATTCGCTAAAAACATAAAGATGAAAACAAAGAACCTATAGATGTATGTACTAAAAAGTTGTATTACTTATCTAATTTTTGGTTACACTAAAAAAAGGGTTTAATATTTCATTATTTACTTCCTATTGCACTTTGATTAAATGTGATGTTTTAATTAAATAGAAAATGAAATAATCGCCAAAGATGGTATTTAAAAAATTACATTTTTTCTCAGTTAATAAAGTCTTATAAGTTCTACTTTTTACCAGAAAGCTTTCTAGAATTGTTTTACATGATTAGAAATTAGACTAAGAATTAACGATGACGCTTAATGGATAAATTTAATGTCAACCGAGGTTTTAGTATCTATGTTAATTGTAATAGATGCTAACAATTTTTGTGAAACTATACTTCAATGTAATAAATATAATTAATACCACTTTTGAACATTTTCCAATGTG
>JAUESI010000003.1:11531373-11551711 GCA_032275145.1 Synergus laeviventris | reverse complement strand
CTACGGCTGTGTCGAGTCCTAGAGAGAGTGAGAGAATTTAAAAATTAGGATTTAACATTTGCTGACAAATTATTATTTAACGAAAGGTTTTCCTGATTTGAGAGTATTTTCTGCGATGGAATTCACCGAGTGATCCACACTGGTTTGTTCAGAAATCTTTTTAGCAACCAAGTGTAAGAAGAATCTGCTAGGTGAAAAATCATTGTAACGTCATGAGGTAAGAAATGTATAAGGGTAGTAATGTATTTTTATTTTAATATAGAACATTTCTTAAACTTATAAGTAAATTAGACTGAATTTAAAACTACGAATTTTCAACCGTAAAAAAGATCTTTCCGGGGAAAATAGAGAATTTAAAAAACTAATTTAATTGAATCATAACACACATAAAGAAGTGTGTCAGCAACTTAACACTATTATGGCATTATTAAATTAATTTTGAAAAGAGTTCCGAAGTACAGAAAAATCTTAATTAAAAACCTATAATTAAACCTTGGCAAATAGATTCGGCGAGCCAAACGAGGATTCAACAAGAAATTAAAATCTCACTTTGCCACTTGTCCTTTTTAAAAAATATTGTATGTATTGTCAGCTAGTTTTTAAGGTTTAGATTTTTTTACAGAACTGATTATCAATACATTTTTTGGGAGACATTGTTGTATTATTGAGAGTCAGTGTAAATGGTATAGAGGTTAATATTAACTTATCATTTAAAATAATTTTTAATGTTTTCCAGTTCTCATTGATTACACAGATTCCTATCCTAACATTTGTTTACTTCAGTTTTGTACATTTAATTACGATTAATTCTTGTAATATTAACTTTTCTTTGCGTAGAAGACCGTAGTTTACTTTCTTACATATTAAAATGTGGAAATTTCAGTATAAATTCTGCAAATCAATACTTTTAAGAATTTAATAATAGGACACAATAAAGCACGTAGGCGCCTTACACATGCACATTCTAGAATAAATACACTTCAATGTTAATTATATTTGCGATTTAAATTATTGCATCCTATATACCTTTTTTATTAGGCAAAATATTTTTGTTTTATAATCTGTTACAATTCCAATTTTTTTTAACTTAATAAATAATTCGTAATATTTTTCTTTACAGAGAGCATTAAATTGAAACGTGTGAAGATTTTAAGAAATTTTTTCCAAATTTTGATAGAAATGGCTTTAAAAATTAAAAGGTTACACAAATGTTTTCATAAGATCATTTCACTGCAATCCAAAAAATTGTATTTAATTAGTGCTGCAATCAATCAAGACAGAAAAGGTTAATCAAATTAAATTTACTTCCGTAGGTTCACTTGAAATTTATAATTCATTCATTAAATCTAATCTACTTGCCTAACGGAAGGTAGATTTTGATGTACCAACGAATGATTTAAAATGCAATATTGACGCCAAATGACGTCAATTCCGTCCATGGGGTTAATAAATTACGTACAATTGACGCTGAGTATCGCGTCTATCCAAAATTATTTTTTCGATGTAAATGAGCGGAAAGTGGTATTTCTATAAAAAGGAATTCATGAGCGGCTATAAGCTGTCATCAGTAAGAGTTTCGATAAGATCCTCTTAACCCCTGCACCTATATTATAAACTAAAAAATAAAGAGCGTACCCTGGTTCCCTTGGAGTATAAGTTATTCAATGAAAAATACCAGAAACTGTGCTGGATACTTAATTAATGACCTCATTTTCATGAGTTTGCAAATATATATTAATACAACTCCAAAGAAAGATAGAGAAGGAAGCAAAAATTGAAAATATAAAACGATTACTGATGAACAGTTCTGATTGACCCTATTTGTCTGTCTTCTTTTCAGATACTTTGTATCAAAGCTCGACGTGCTGCCACCGCAAAATCATCAGTGTTGCGATGGCAGTAATATCAAAGTATATTCGACTGATGCTTCTGGAATGCTCATCTCCGATCAACTCGCGAAAGCGGAAACCAATGGGAGTGAAATTCTCGTCGTAGATGGCATCCTTCAGTGCACCTTGTGCGGAATTGGATTCGTTTCCGAACAAGAGCTCACCATACATCTCAAGTCTCACGAGGAACAGGAAGAGATTGAGAAGGACCCTTTCGACTGCGAACAGTGCGGTCGAATCTTTAACACTTCCACCGTTCTTAGAAAACATCAACAACTGCATAGTGGTGAGAAGGTTCATATCTGTGAGACCTGTGGATACAGCAGTGCTCATCGACAGAATCTCGTTAGTCATCAAAAACGGCACAATCTCGAGTATAAATTTCACTGTGAGATCTGCGGCGCCGGTTTCTATACCCGTAATACTTATCAAGAACATCAACTCTTTCACTCGAGAGAAAAGCCTTTCCAATGTGATATTTGCAATGCCACATTTCGATACCGACAGGGTCTAAGATTGCATGCGAAACTTCATCAGCCAGATTACGTGCCACCTCAAAAGAAGCATCATTGTGAGCTTTGCCATAAAAGGTTCTCTAGGAAACAGGTGTTGCTTGTACACATGCGTACTCATGGCAACGTCGGTCCACAGAATGAATACGTTTGTCACATTTGTGGGAAATCAGTTTCCAGCAAGACCTATCTTACAGTTCACGTTAGGAAGCATACTGGTGAAAAACCACATGTCTGTGACCTTTGTCAGAAGGCTTTCATATCACAGAATTATTTGAGTGTGCATCGAAGGACTCATACAGGCGAGCGACCACACAAGTGCACCCACTGTGACAAACGTTTCACACAGAGGACGACTTTGGTTGTTCATCTGCGAGGACACACGGGTGATCGACCTTATCCTTGCTCGTTTTGTCACAAATCTTTTGCCTCGAAGACAATGCTGAACTCACATCTGAAAACCCATGCTAAGCAGAACGCTCGAGCTCAACAGGAACAGGAGCAACAGCATCTGCATCAACAGCAGCAGCCACAAATTCAACAACAGCAAGAGGAGCATTCCTTAGAAACTGTTACTACTGTTTTGCTTCCTAGCTAGGAAGTGATGTGATTCGCAAGGTTCGTAATACATTATATCATCTGATGATGTTAGACTTTGGGATGAACGCCGGTGAAATAAATTAAATCTTTTCTCATGCTTTATTGTTCGTCAATATCTCTTCAAAAAGGAAATCTATTTAGTGCCATGTGAAATTGAGTTAAATAGAAAATTAGCTTTCTGCTGACTCTAAAACTTATTTTTTTGCAGAACACCGAAGCTAGACATTTCAACTTTCGTATTTTAATGATGAGTACAATATCGATATGAAATTTATAAATATTTTGCAAACTTTAAAATATAATCTAAGGAAAAATAAAAGCCGACAGCAACTTCTAGGTTTGAATATACAATTTAAGACCTGGGAATGTCAACTCGTTGATTTTCCCCCTAAATAATACATAAATTGGATTTAGGGGCCAAATCAACAGGTCTTTATCGAGCTGTCATTCTCATGTCTTCAATTTGAAAGATTTGTTGAAAATATATTTACGAACAAATTATCATGAATAAGCATTAAGAAATCAATCGTGATAGTATTAAAATACTCAAACCTTTATATTTTAAGGTGTCATATATATATATATATATATATATATATATAAAATTTGGCATCAGTTGCTTCAGTAATCATAACAAATATTTCTAAAAGTTGTCAATTTTTCTATGTGAACTGATTCTAAAATGAAAATATTTCTAGTACTATAAACACTTAAAATTATAATTGAAATAGCCCATGGCTTTTCGAAAATTTTTAAAAGTGCAATTAATTTTTTCGACCAGATAATAATTCTGAATAGAAAGATGTACTTTTCCCAGCTAAAGAATTAAATATAAAACTTTGAGTATTAAGAGAAAATAATTGAATTTAAGATTAGGAAATTTAATTATTTTGAGAAAAATCCGACAGCAATGCTCAATTGTCTTTATTCTCCAGCAGTAGATATTTTAAATTAATCTTGGGCACATTATTAAGCTTTATTTTGCTTATTTTGTAAAATGCGTGCGAGCTTAAAGCTCAGGTACATGACCATGAAACCATGTAAGATGCTAAATATTCTTCACAGGACACAAGTTCATGACATTGTGTTACATGTTTATATAAAATTTTATAGAATTTTTATAAAACTCTTTATTTATTTTCTGATGGATTACTAAATGTAAATTTCGTTACATACGAACGGAAATATCTGAGGTAAATTTAGAGTAAGTACTTTTACCCGTCCATTATAATTATTTGTATACTGCTATCTACAGATATTTCTTGTTTTTTAAGGAAATAATATCTAAGAGCACATGACTGTTTTTTTTTTAAATTAAATTGTACTATATTTTAGATCTAAATTAAACGCGGGTTACGTTAAACTTTAAAATTTCAATTCCTTTATTTATTGGTTTAAAGACTTAATTCTTTTGTTACAAAAGTGGTTTGCGTAAATTTTTCCCTTAGTTTATAATTTGAATACATGAGGATCAGTAAATACCATTTTGATTTGGTCCCTAAATAATACTTAAGTGAATTGGATATTGGTGTCAAATCAAATGGTCTCTACCGAGCTGTCATTCTCATGTCTTCATTTCCTTTTAGAAATAAAAATTATAAATTATTATTTTTGTCGAATGCGCAACTCTTATCAAAGTATAATAAGATTCGAAGATTTTTCTATAACTGAAAATATTTTCTGTTCTCATAAAGGGTAATTTTCAATAACTGAGTTTTTAAAATAATTTTAATAATAATTAATTTAAGATAATTTTACATAATTAGTCAGTTACGTAGTTTAGGTTAAGATTAGATTATAATCCAATCTTGCAATCTGAATTGGGATCAAAATTTAAACATTACGATATTGCAAAATAAAGTTTGAATATATTGGTAATGTTTAAATGGTGTTCACATTTTTCTCATTAGTACTTGCAAGATTTATTCTCGAAAATGTATATTATAGATGTATAAACCTTGTGCCTTAGTTCCTATTGTGCGCTTCACATAAACTTTTGAACTTTGTACTAGCCATAACTTATTGTGTAATAGTCTTACAAAAAGATTCTACTTCGAAACGGCAAACGATAAAATTACATTAATAAGGCAGACAGACACCTATATATTTCTTACACATCGATTTCGATTTGTAACGTTTTTAAACATTTAAATATAATAAGTAAATGGAAAACCGTGCGTGGTATTAGCGTTTCTTGAAATTTTCAAGGGTTAAGAATACTCAAATGGGCATGTTAATTTCGCCTACCAGAAATAATCATTTCTAATCTTTATGTGATTTTTCCGTATTTCGTCGTTAAACAGTATTTTGGATGTGAAATCATTTTCATCTCTTTCCAAGACTGAACATTCCGTTAATCTTCAGGTACATGTATTTTTAAGTTCATTATAACTTTTAAAACTGAATTTCAAATGGCGTCTGGGAGTTCAGAATCTATTATAGAAGAGAATTTCCAAAATTTAAATTAATGATGATTTTTCTATAAAGTATGTATTACAAGATTTTTAGAAGATTTTTTTTAGAACAGTTCCCGAGTAACAAACAAAACAAAAGAGAAAAAATAAAAGAAAGATAATAAATTATGGCCACTACGCACATCTGGTCGGCCTTGCATTTCTTTAGAATTACTACTTCTATATTTTATTTGCAAAGCAATAATGATATTATAGGTTTAAGAGTATGTATTTACAAGAGTGTATATTTTTGAAGTCAGTGACGTTAATGAATTCGTATTCTTAATAGAAAAAAATTGTTTATTTGTATTTTTTTTCTAATTTACGTATGGAAGTCAATCGAATCTATTTTTTTTAAATCACCGTTTTAATACATAAAAATTTTTTATATTTTGGTTGTATGTATTATATAATGATCTTTATTTAATAAAGCTGCCTTGTATACATTTGAAAATTGTGACTAATTATTTAATAAATCCTTTCATTAAAAAAAATTCGATTTTTAAAGCGCAAACGTCGTTTCTTTTAGTATGATTGCATTTATTTGTTATAGCTTTCAGTTAAAATACTAACGCCTGTTTAATTTCTTAAAGTAAAAGACCAGCTCATAAAAAAAAAAGATAAAAAGTAACTGTGCTGTACAAATTTCTTGGATTATAACGAAGATTACAAGATTGTACTAAAATATTTTAGCTAAAAAATAATTTTGAAGAGTGTAAAGGCGGTTTTTTAACTCAAAATTATAGATAAATTGTAATTATTTTTATTTTTGTTTTATATGATAAAAGCATCGACGAGGAAGTACATTTTAATACTTAATTATCCATAATAATTCCTTAATCGCTTGCGTTACTGAAGCTCTAATTCTTCTCACGAAGAAAATAAAACGAAAGAAGCATTCCTCATGACTGATGCTAAAATTAGTGTTTAGAGCGGCAAAAAGTGTTAACAGAGTGTTTATCTTTGCAGGAAAAGAGCGCTAAGATCAAGAGCTCCTGGAATTCTGCTTCGGAAGATTCCTGAAAAAACCATGACTGTGAAAAATGTCATTTCTAAACCAAGAACATTATCAAATTTACCAACCAATATATTCATGAAACAGACTTTACCAAAACTAAGTCACTTTGTGGAATTAGAAAATTTTATTATCCTACAAGCACCATTAGAAGTTGTGTTCGAAGAGAAGATTGCTGGAAGTATTCAAGAAGTTCAGGATTATCAAAATATTGATACGCAAGACAATGAAGAAACCCAAAATATTGAAGTTCCTCAAGAATTTCAAGACCATGAAAAGTTTGGAGATTCTCAAGAGTTGCAAGACTCTAAAGAGTTTGAAGATTCTGAAGATTTTCGCAATTCTCAACCACTTCAGAATCTTGAAGAGTATCAAGATATTCAAGAAACTCAAAGTATTCGAGAAATCTCCGAGTACCTTTGCGACTCCTGTGATGAGAGTTTTGACACTAAAGCTGCTCTCGTGGTGCATCGAACAGAACAATCAATTCTGAAAACACGTGCAGCTCTTCGATACTCGACAAAACCATCTAAAGATAAAAAGTCCTTCAATGAATGGTTTTTGGAACAAAGATCGACAATTGAACAACGAAAAGCTTATAAACCGAAGATTGAACTTGACTTCTTGAATGAAGTCAAAGTCGAGGATACTATAAGGGAAAACTCCTTCGAATCCACCAATGATCTTCAGGAAGAAGAATCTGAATGTCAGAAAGAAACTCCAGTCCCTGAGAAAACTGACAGAAAGTATAGAAAAAAGAATCAAGAAAATGGTCCTGTCGAATGCAACATTTGCTTTAAAAAATTTAAGAAAAGAAAGTATCTGAATGTACACGAAGGTATTCACAATTCGCCTTACGTCTGCCACATTTGTGGAACAAAATTGACATCCACTTACTACCTGAACATGCACATTAGACGACACAATAAAGAATTTTCGTTTTACTGCTCAATTTGTCAGAAAGGGTTTTATCTTAAAGCCAATTTGAGAATACACATGAGTGTACACTCTGAACAGAAGCCTTGTATTTGCCAAGTGTGCCATAAATCTTTTGGAAACTCTCTTTATTTGAAGAATCATATGAAGTTGCATGAGGAACCGTCTTCTAGGAAAAAGTACAAGTGTGAGCTTTGTTCCTTTGAAACTTTTTATAGTTATTGTATGAAGGAACATAGGTGGACACATACTGGCGAAGGACAAGTTTCTTGTGAAGTTTGTGGCAAGATGGTAAGAAAACAATACATGAAAACTCACATTAGAATTCATACTGGTGAGAAACCTGAGATGTGTGAATTTTGCGGCAAGGCCTTCAGTGCTAAGAAGTACTTAATTAAGCACCGAAGAACACATACAGGGGAAAAACCTTACCAGTGTACAATTTGTGAGAAGAGGTTCACTCAACGTGGTACCCTAACGGCACATCTGAGAAGGCATGAGCTTGTTAAGTGAAAAATTTGCTTTCACGAAAGACTTCTATTTTTAATTTATGGTAGAAGAAATATTGTGAAAATAATATTTAACGACCAAAAACTTGTTAGTTTTTATAAAATCCATCTAATTCTTTTTTGTTGAGAATATCGTTATTATTTTACATGCTTTTGATTATATTGTAATTTGTCTAAATAAATCTTGATCATTACTTCACCTTCAAGATATTACCCTTTTTTCTTTATATTAGTCGTAAGAATGAAGAATGATATAAATGATTTCCTCTAAAGTAAAGATTTATTTTTTAGAATTCTGAATAAGCTGACACAAAACCACATTAACATATATACTAATAAATCGACATCCTGATTCATTTTGTATGATACATATGTCGAGAAATTAATGGATTAAGTCACAGTTTCTTTCTAGGAAAGGAACGAAGCGGAAGAAAGGGTGTCCCATTGGAGAAAAGAACAAAAGAAGCTCAGGAGGGAAATTTAAAAAACAATCTTCTAAAACCGAGAGTAAAGTACATAATACTAAAGAATCAAAAATACTTGTAGACGCAGTCAAAGAAAGTCTTGAAATTAAAAACCAGCCTGAGGAGACTTCAACCTCAAAACGAAAGACAAGACATCCTCCCAAAAATTCCCAAATTACAAGTGACTGTATTGCTAAAAGAACGAGAAGTCGACCATGTAAATTTTCATCAGACAACAAAGAGAAGTTAAATCCGATACCGAAAATGTCAATGAATGTGAAATCTGTGAAAACATTTGAGGAATATGATTCGACTTCAGAGGTTCCATCCGATGACACTGATTTCTTACCTCCACGTCCTACTCAGAAATCTGATAAACAAAGGAAACAATATCGCTGTCGGTTTTGTAATTTCAGAACTATATATAAAAACTCTTACCTATATCATATGGAACGATATAATGAAGCTCCTGGCAGGTTTGAATGTAGATTGTGCGACGAGAGTTTCCCTTTGAAAAAAGAATTAATCACTCATTGGAAAAATCACAAACCAAACTATTTCCCTGATGGCCCAGATAAGCCAGGATTCTATCAATGTGATAAGTGTGATGAAAGATTTGCAAAAAGATTTCAGCTTGGCAGACACAGGCAAGCACATCGACTGAACTTTGTTCCAGAACGGGAACAGAGGAAAATAAAACGTTGTAAACTCTGCAGTAAAAGATTTTATTCAGAAGCTACTTTGCTCAAGCACATGGAACAAGCCACTGATGAGCATAAACCTGTGGAATGTGATCTTTGCAAAAAAATGTTCAGATCAAAGCGATACCTCAAAATGCATCTCAGAATTCACATCGGCCCACTTATTTGCCACATTTGCGGATCGAGGAAGTACTCGGATGCTTCTATGAAAGTTCATATTCGGCGACATAATAAGGATTACTATATTCATTGTGACGTGTGCGACAAAGGGTTTTACAACAAAAGCGAGCTGAGACTTCATATGATCAGTCATACCAATCGGGAAACCAATCGTCCATTTGTGTGCCAAATTTGTGGACGTTCTTATCGCTCTGGTTGGTATCTCAAGTTGCACGTGAAAATTGCACATGTTGACGCTGAGGAATATAAACGCAAGCGGTACAAATGCGACATTTGCGATTTCGAAACTCATCTGCTAAAATGCTTAACAATACATAAACAAACGCACACTGGAGAGAATTTGATATCTTGTGAATTGTGTAACAAGGTGATCAATAGGAGGTATATGACGATTCATATACGCACCCACACTGGTGAAAAACCATTTGATTGCTCGATATGTGGTAAAGGCTTCAGTTGCAAGAAGAATCTTGTCAGGCACCACTCCAGAAAACACCTGGCAAAGGTGTAAAGACATTCCAAAGTTATTGAAATTGTTGAAAAGACTGTTTAAGAGTTTTTACTGAATTGATTTTAAGTTATTTGTGTATTGTTACTCTTTTTAAGAGTATTTATACCTACATTTTTAAACATGCTAATATGTTTGTATATATCTTATCGCTTGGTGCTGTTCTTTCGGCAATAAAGACGTTCGTTGTTTTTGTTTTTTAACTTCAGAGTATTAATATTGTTTTAGTGGTGAGGAATTCTATTTAATTCATGTGAGAGATTCTGGTGTAAATTCTGAATAAGATATAAGTAAGGCGAAGGTAAGATTGAAAAGTTTGTGTTCTACAAACTGGACTGGAGAATATTTTTAGATTAGTTGCAATTTCGTATTAAAGTATTTTATTCTATCCTGTTCCTGCCTTATAATTTATGGCATATGACTCCCAGACAACAGTTAACCAAATTCAAAAACCGAAATACGAAACAAAAATACCTATGTACTTAAAAAAAACTAGCACTTGTGTGCACGTGAAGTCATACATAGTAGTTTGTGAATGTTTATTAAAAATATGGAAGAGGCATTGGATATTATCCACTTTTTGGACGTCTAACACGAGCTCGAGTGGTACCATAAACGAGAATGATGAATTTTTCGTTTCCAGGTCTGTCGAGGTGGCATTGGATCCATCAGGAAACAGCCTCAAATTGGAGACATATGAAATAGAGGAGGAAACAATTGAGGTGCCCCACGAGCAGATTATAGAATATTCACTCGCAGAAACTGGAGAGATCCATACAGAAATAAAAATGAACACGTCTTTAAATCATAATAACATTGAGGAACTGTTGCAATTAAGTACAACTGATGCAGATGATCAGACGAAGATTAGTAAAACATATGAATGTGATTTCTGTGGAAGAAGAATGAAGAAGAAGGCATTGTTCATGAAACACAAGCTTCGCCATGAGAGGAAACTTTCCGGAGAAAGTACACATTGTGAAAAATGCGAAAAAGATTTCAGTGACGAGGAGAAATTACGGAAACATAAGATCAAAGCTCATCAGGATGAAAAACCTTATCAGTGTAGCCTTTGTGGAAAGTGTTTCAAAACCGAAGAGTTTTTAAGAACACACCTGAAACAACATAACAAGCGATTCGTATGTGATGTTTGCGGAATCTCGAAAGTTTCAGGATACGATCTTAGGCTTCATAAAAAGAAACACAATCAGGAATTCGTTACACACTGTAATATCTGTAACAAAGGCTTTTATACTAATCAAACCTTAGAACGCCATTTATTAACGCACACGGGTGAAAAACCCTTTCCATGTAGGATTTGCAATACTGCTTATGCCAGTGCAGCATATTTAAACATGCATATGAAATCTCATGGAGAGCGGCAAAAACACAAGTGCAATCTTTGCGACTTTGAAAGCTACTGGAAAGCAGCATTGAAGGTCCACCTTAGAATTCACACTGGCGAAAATCAAATCTCATGTGATATTTGTGGGAAATTGGTTTCTAGTAAGACTTATCTTCAGATTCATAATCGAATACATTCGGGAGAAAAACCACATGTCTGCGAAGTTTGCGGCAAGGCTTTTAGCGTTCGAAAATATCTAATTGTTCACCTCAGGACACACACTGGTGAACGTCCCTATGAATGTAAAGTTTGTCAAAAGAGGTTCACACAACAAGGTTCTCTTAATTCGCATATGAAGTCCCACAGCGAGACTCGATGACAATTTTTGTTAAAAATTGATTTAGAGAGATGGAAGGAATAGATGAAGTTTGTATTTAATTTTTTAGTGTTGGATCTGAGACGCAAATTTGATACATATTAAATTATTACAGTAATATCCGAGTAATATTCAATTAATCAAATCATGTATAGAATGTAATTATGTTTAATTATATTTGAATATTTCTACAAAATCACGGACTTGAAAGTTTTCCTAAGTTTTAGTTCCTTGAATATTAAGTTATAACAAAGTGGAAGAATGTAAATAAAAATGATTACAAATGTGCGTGCATGGTGTAGAAATATTCATATAATTTTATACGAATAATTTAATTTCTGCTTCATGAATCATTATAACAAGACTATATATTATTAATAAAAGACTTAAAATATAAATACTTGTGTTAGAATTGCTGATAGTTCCCGTTGATTTCTAAGTTTGATTGTTCTTTTGTCAAAATATTTCTGTATTCGATAATATTTTAATAGATATTAAACAGAGGTAAGTTGTTTGAGTTGTGAATGGAGTTATTCCAGCGAAGATTTTAATTTTTCTCTATTTGGTTCTTCTGAATAAATAAGATATCAAAATTTAGTAGTAGAGTTAAAAACTAAAGTTGTAATCTTATCCCCAACTATTTCTATATTCTGTACAATATGGCTGCAATTGGAGAAAGAAGAATGTCGGACTGACCAGGTTTTCCCTTTTATTTGCAGATGGCACCAAATGATTGCAAATGTGTTGGACGAAAGTATACAAACGTCCAAACAGGAATATAAGGAATCTCTGGACAATAATAACAAATCACTGGATAATGATCTCGAATTCAAATCCTGGTCCGAAGACATAAACGCTGAATGTGACCTGAGACTGATCACCAAGAATAAGGATCTGGAAATGTCTTTATTTGAAAATGATTCCTTACACAGAGAGCAACTTAACAGTAAAGCTAGCGATGAATATCAAGATAGCTACGACTCTGTAAAAAATGTCTATCAGTGCAGTATTTGTATGAAACAGTTCAAAGCTAAGAACCTATTCGAAGGGCATTTGGTGGCGCACAGCGACGTTCGTCCATTTGAATGCGAAATGTGTGGCAAACGCTTTAAACGTACAAACACGCTAGCAGTTCATAGAAGAATTCACACTCGAGAGCGAAATTTTGTCTGCGATGTTTGTGGCCGTGCATTTGTGCAAGCTTCTCAACTAGCAACTCACCACAGAAGACACTTTGAAAAGTACACCAGGCATTGTGGAATATGCAACAAAGGCTTCTTCACAAACGCTGAACTTCATGGTCATATGAATGTCAAACATGGTGCTAAGGAACATGTTTGTCATGTATGCAACAAGTCTTTTCCAAACAATCACACCCTGGTTCGTCATTCAAAAAGTCACGACCCAAACTTTAAACCCGATTTTTGGGTTTGTCAATTTTGTGGAAAAACCTTTGCCTATAAAAACTCTCTCGTGGTTCATGTCAAATCCCACACAGGGGAAAATAAATACGACTGTCATCTTTGCGGTAAGTCTGTTTCTTCCAAAGGATCTCTACAAGATCATCTGCGACTACATGGAGGAGAAAAGTCTCTAGTATGTGATATTTGTGGCAAAGCTTTTCATAAAAGGACTACTTTAGTGGTTCACAAAAGAACACACACTGGAGAAAAACCATATACCTGTGATACTTGTGGAAAATCTTTCACACAGCACTCTACTTTAGTTATTCATAAGCGATACCATACCGGCCAGCGGCCTTATGAGTGCAGTCTCTGCAATAAATGTTTCGTCTCGAGAGCTTTACTCAATGTTCACAAAAGAGTACATACTGTAGACAGTGTAGAGGTCACAGTTTTATAGCTTTGTTGACTGCCATCAACACAAATGAAACACGAAATAACTTTTTTACGTTTCGTTTTCTTTGTGTAAAATAAATGAAATGCTTTATGTCATTTCCATTTTAAAACCAAGAATCTTTGCCGATTTTAATGTTTCATCAACCAAATGAAAGTATTTTATGTTTAGATTTAATTTTACGAATTCGTCCAAAATTTCCAACTAATATTATTAGCGGGACGAAGGATTCCCCTTTCCAATTCTGCCAATCAAACTTGACAGATTTTGTTATTCGTCTTAAAAAGCTAGACGACAAGCCACGGTCAAGTCAAAACAGAGCTAAAAAACATCTTTTTGTACAAGCATAAACTAAATTATAATTTCGTTCCTGTTTGGTGCCTCTTCCGTAATGATAAATTGAGTAATAAGTACATTTGAGAGATTCAGAGATTATTATTGTAGAGTACAGCTCCGCTGGAAAGTCTACAGTTGAGTCAAAAGATTAAATAATTTTAGCCGAAGTTTGAAAGAACTATCTAGTTTTAAAGCGGTCCAAAAACTTGAACTTGAAACTCAAACTTGAAAATTATTTTTTTTTATAAACATGAAGGTGCAGTAATTTTTGTTTGAAGTGATAAATTGAGAGTCTACGATAAAATTTAATCTATTGACTAATATTTTGAGTAAGATATTTTTTATAAGTTTAAATTTTAAGCCGATAAATTAGATGGTATGTAATATTTTTTCATGTATTTGATATTTGCGTAAAACACTGATTGAAAATTCAAAGGCCTCAGGTGATGCAAAAATATTATTTTGTATTTTTTTAAGTCAGTTGAAAGTGCCATTATTTAATTTTGATGTGTTTTAACATGATTATGCTTACTAAGTTTCAAATTTATGCACTTTTTTCTAAAGTGTATTAACGAGATATATCACAATTAGTTCAAAGTGGATGAACTATTTTTCATTGAAACCTGGTAACTAACAAAAAGATATATTATATTGTCCTTTTGAATGAATTGAGTGTTTTTTTACCTGGAATATTAAGTCTGAAATGCACAATCAATTAAATTCTATCTCGATTGAGAAATTTATTCTATTTATAAAAATAAGAAAAAAAACAACTTTTACATTCCAAAAACTTAATGTAGAAAGTAATATTCTACCTACATCAAAGAAAATTTTAGCTATTTGTAAATTGCCTTTGGATACAACACGTGTGATTTGTTTGAAGAACGCTTATTTTTTTACAACACATTGTATCGATATTTACAATTTCTCGTTTAAGCGAGGTCTGTAACTGTGTCATGTACTGTTATAAGAAATAAAAACTTTGAATATAAAAACAGTAAACATGATGCATGCATTTACTTCGTATAATGTAAGTTTGAACATAGGGAAAAATAATTGGCAACGATTTCTTACGTTTTTCTTCCAAGATTCAAAATTTACTCTGATATTTCTGAATATCGTTTCAGATCTTGAAAGAAATAATGCAGAGTAATCATTATTTTTCTCTGTATTGCATCCTCTGCAAAGAAAGCCCAAACCTACCTACTTAAATTTCTCACGCACTGCCAAATTGACCGTCAAATTATTTTACAGGCTGCAAATCAGTGCAATTCTGTGGATAACGAGTCGATTGTCAAAGAATGAGAAATGGAAGGAAAAAAAATTGCAACAGCAATCGAAATTTGTAAGGGCGCTGACTGATGAAGTCCTTGAATTTTCACATTTCAGATACAGCCACCTTACCTTTCCTGATGAGTATTATCCGATGACAATGTTCGCGAAGAACATCGATCTGATGAAGAAAGATGCCAATCCGGAAGTGACGAAGCTATCGAAGGTCATGGAACCCCAGGCAACGGAAACGAAGGAGAGTTCGAGCGAGCAGATGGAGAAGATTCAAGGTAGTGAGATCAAGGAGGAGTTCAGCGAAGAGACACTTAACGACGAGGACCTTCCCCTAGCTTATCACTGTTCCATTTGCGGTGTGTTCTTTGAGTCACAGAAGCTGCTCGACAACCACGACGTGGAGCACAAGGGTAAGCGAAAAAACACATGCGCCCACTGCGGTCGGGTTTTTCGGACCTACATGAATCTGCGGAAGCACATGAAGAAGCACGCGGGTCGCAAGGGTCGAAAAATAGGAACCATGGGTCGGCCAACCTTGAAAATCAAAGAAGAGAAGACAGAAGTTGAGTTTCTGTGCAAGACTTGTAACAAAGTTTTCCGTCACAAGAGCAATTACCAGAAACACCTCTTGCGTCATACTGTTGGGGACTTGACCTGCAAACACTGCCCGAAGAAGTTTCGCCTCTTTCGGGACCTGACGAGACACGAAAAGACGCACTTCTATCCTAGCTACATGTGCAAGGAGTGTGATTACGAAACCACCGTCCTGGCAGCTCTCAGTATTCATATGTTGCGGCATACGGACAAAGCCGACTTGCCCTTCAAGTGTAATGATTGCGACAAACGATTCCGGAAAGCAATCGACCTCCAAGAACATTACAACATCCATTCCGGCGATAAGCCATTCGTGTGCCAAATATGCGGGAACGCATTCTACCTTAGGCGGCAGCTTTCAGCTCACTGCAGACGCATGCATCCCGAAATGAAGGCGAATAAGGTGACGAGCACTGCCTGTGATATTTGCGGACGTGTCCTGGCCACCAAGAGGTCTCTCTTTAGACACAAAGAGAGCCACAACCCAACAAAGCTTTACCTCTGTGATTACTGTGGTAAGAGTCTCAGCAGTGCGGAGCATCTCAAAAAACACAGGAGGATACATACTGGAGAAAAACCTTACGTCTGTGACATCTGCGGCAAAGGTTTCACGGATTCGGAAAACCTGAGGATGCACAGACGAGTGCACACTGGTGAAAAACCTTACAAGTGTGATCAATGTCCCAAGGCCTTCAGTCAAAGATCAACCCTCACGATTCACAGACGTGGTCACACTGGCGAACGACCTTATGTTTGCCAGATTTGTCATCGGGGCTTCTCCTGCCAGGGGAATCTTACCGCTCATCAGAAGTCGACCTGTGTTTAACGAGTTGGACTTTGTACTGAAATTGATATTATTTTTTCTAAAGACATTAGATATTTTTAAACGCATTTCGTCCTAAGTATTTCGTTCAAGTTCTTGCAAAGTTCTTTGATTCATGAATTGTTCATAAGTGATTATGTTGATATTAGAGACTTGGAATCGGTGAAAGTGATGTTAAACGTAATGATATTGATTTTAAGGTTGGTCACTGATTAAGTAGTTACATGAGAAAGTTTCGTTATTAAGGATTACAGTGCATTGTTGCCTATGTATTTGGTGCAAAACCTTCCAATAAATAGATTTTATATATTTGATGATTTCGTTGTCTGGTACGTTAACGATTTTCTCTTTTTTATATGTTCTTTAGATTCAATCAAGAGCCAGTTTATCAGAGTATTAATTCAAAATATATTTTTTACGAGAAGCTTAGCGAGAGTAATTACAAATCTTTTAAAATATTTTTTGTTAGAATTAGGTGCGCTAAATGGTTTGAATTTAATTTCTCTTGATGTTTGAAACTTATGTTCTTTTTGTTGATTAATACTTTCAGATGATTCTAAGGTTAAAAACTTTGAGATCTTCTGAGACAACATCTACAATGAAAATAGAAAACAGCACAGGAGAAAACAAAATACACTTGGAAGTGAACGATGAAATCAGAGACTTGAAAATATAACATTGAATCAAGAAACTTTTAGAGTTGATAATTAATTTATAAAATCAACGAAGACATCAAATATACTTGTACAATTTATAAATTTACAACACTAATCAACACCTGAATACAATTCGCAAAATCACGACACATTACACGGTCGAGAAACTGCATTAAGCAGAAGGTTCTTAAGTAACTTTTGTATAAAACAACTGTATTATATTACGCTTTTTTTACTATATCAAAACTAAAGCTCAGTATTTTTAAAAATAAATTAAATACATTTCAAAAAGTTGTAGAATTTAAGATGTTATATATTTGAAAGAAAGTATAATAATTACTTTAGACAACTGCGATTAAAATAAGAGTTTAGAAAATATGTTTTTCAGATTTTACGAAGAGTTTTTAAACCACATGTTTTGTAATTGAAAACATTACAAATTTATAAGATTTTAACTTACCTTGTAGTATTTGAATTTTATTGTTCATTGCATGTGATTCCTTTCGAAAAGATGTAAAAAAATATGTAAAAAAACATTGATTAATTAAATTTCAATATTTAAAGATTCATTCTTTTCTTTTTAGAAATTATTTCAAAATTTGTTGTAACTTATGCTTTTAAAAAATAAAATATTTGTTTTTCTTAATTATGTAGAACCTTTTTGTTCCAGGTAATTATTTATTTTTATTATAAAACCTTTTAAAGACTCATGGTGAAACGAAAGTAATATTCGAGTTTAGAATAAGAAAAAGTTGGATTTAAATCATCATTATAAAAACAAAATTTGATTAACTTTCTTAAAGAATTTGACCTTCATCTTCGAGAAGAATATTCTTTTCTGGACTCTCTTTCTGCTTTCCATTTCCAAAAATCTCTTCAAATTACTTAAATCGATAATCACAGCGATTTAAAATAATTTTTACCTGCTCCTAACTTCCTCTGCCGACATGTCCCTCGACTTCTACAAAGCTAGTCTTCGGTTTTCCTTAATGCAATCGCTGTGAGGCAAGCCTGCCTTTAAGATTAAATTTCATTCACTGACTATAGTCTGTCCGTGTTTCAGAAGAAAGACGACAAACGCCTCGAAGATGAGAAGAAAACCACGGAGAGAAATAAAAAAGACAATCCAAGTGATATCCTTATACAGAAAAACCGGAAACACGTCGAATTTCGAAGGTAAGATGGACATAAAGCTTGAGCCTGATCTCGAAGTGGAAGAGAATAAAGGCTGTGCAAATATTGAACCCGACGTGGACCAAGTTCTCCATACACTTCGGGACACTTGTCCATTCTGCGAGAAGCGTTTCAAGGATGAGAAGAGAGTCGAGAGGCATGTGAGGGCAGTTCACAAAAGGCCTTATAGATGTGACATGTGCAGAAGGTCTTACTTTACCGCACGAGTCCTTGAAGAACATCGAAAAACACATAGCAGTGATTTCTTCTTCGAATGTTCAATTTGCCATCTGAAGTATAAACGAGAAGAAGGACTGAAGCAGCATCACATCCGAGTTCATAGCAACGTAGACGCTAAATTTATGTGTGACCATTGTGGCAAGAGATACAAACTTAAACTTGATCTTTTGCTTCATATTGGAAGAGCACACATGTGCAATATCCAGATTTGCCGCTTTTGTGGTAAAGCAGTAAAGGATGTAAAGGGTCATGAGTGGAGACATCAGAAACGAAATCGAAAGTCCAACATTGACTTTCCCTGTCATCTCTGTTTCAAGAAATTCCGCAGCAAGACGAAACTTGATAATCACCTCCTGATGCACAGAGAACGCTACACGTGTAGAGAATGTGGCCTTGAACTTTCAGGACCGAGTCAATTGATGAACCACAAATTGAAGCACAAGCCAGGAATGACCTGCACCGTTTGCGAGAAGGTCTTCATATCCAGGAGTAATTTTTATCAACACGTTCTGACTCATGCTGGCATCAGGCCGTACAAGGTGAATTACAGATACTTGCTGATGCAAATACAAATTTTCAATCAATCACATCTTAATATATTCAGTTTCTTTCCTAAAAATACGAAAAATGGACAATTTTCATGATTCTAACATTTTTTTAGTGTGATGTGTGCAATGAGGATTTCACACAACGTTCCAGTCTTCTTAGGCACAGGAAGAATCATCCAGGTCCTCTTCCACCTCTCGTCACACCCACACCAATCGCCGACCTCGCCAGAAACGTTTTGCAGAAACTTTAGTGGTTAGTCTTTTCATCTGGGACTCTGCTATTTTTTGTGAAGAATGCATTTATCGTTCATTTCATTTTTCAGAAATCAGAAAGATGAAAACTTTACATTTGGATCTGGTAAGAAATGTGTAGTATACTTTTTATTTTCTTCTTTAATCCACATTTTTAAACTTGGATACATGAATATCTAATAATTCACAATTACTTTTGAAAGAAAAGGGAAGTTATATTTATGGAAAAGTAAAACTTACTTTATTTTTCTCAAGTATTTCTGATTTCTAAAAAAATTGTTATTTTATTGGACATAAATTAAGCATATACAAATATTAGAAAGCTGAGAGCTAATACGAACAAAATGTTCCATAAGTTATCTTTATACTTCAGCAATTTTATTACATTCGTTACTAATTAAATGTGAGTTTTATATTTGTGTATAATGTTTTCTGACGTCGTTTTTGTTTTGTAAGCTAAGCTTGTAAAAATGACTAACAATTATAACTACTGTTAAATACAGAAAATGACTTATGCATCGAAAATTAGTAAAATAAATTGCCCTAGTCTAGAATATTTCCCAATTGTTTTCTAGAATGTACATATAATTGGGAAACACATCTACAATAAATACACATTTTTTTGATAAAAAAAATGACTTTTTCATATTTTTAATTGATCTTTTTATTATTTTTAACTTTTTTCTTGGATTTGTTTATTGAACTGAGGTGTTCTTGTTCCACAATCTAGTTTAGAGTCGTGGTATATATTTCAAAGTTCAATGTTACAGGATTATTTTATTTTATTCTTATATTTAATACTTTATTATTTTAGAAATCCATTGATTGCTTCTGAGAAAGGTGGACAATTAAAGTTCTTTTTTTTCAGTGTTTTCAAAATTTAAAACACAAATAAAATACTGATTATAGGTCCCCGAAACATTCTCTGTACCTACTCATAAGCAAGGCAAAGAATATTTTTCTGTTTGATAACAGGAGATCAAGAAAAAAAATGTGGTTTTTATAAATTTTTATAAAAAACGAATACTAGTAAATTTAAGCTTATTTTCAATCTATATTAGTGGACAACAAACTTTTTTCTTAA
>JAUESI010000003.1:11476595-11529588 GCA_032275145.1 Synergus laeviventris | reverse complement strand
TTATTATTATTATTATTTTTGTTTTGTCATAAAAACATTTAACAAATAGTTCTATACAACTCCTAGTGAATTTGTGTAATAAACAGATGATAAATCAAGACTGCATTTGTATTTCATTTGCAGCTTACAAAATTCGATACAATAAATAGTAAAAGAGAATTTTTAAACTAAAAAAGTACATCTTCAATAACAAAGAAAATGGCTGTGTAATAATTAATGTAATAATAAGTTAAAGAATGTGTGACTTAATAAAAAAAAAAGCAAAAATTGCGAATTTTTTGAGAAAGAAGAAATATGAGAAACAACAATGGTTCCATTTTTGAAAAAAAAACTTTTACTGATAAAATTTGTATGTTTCAGGAAAAGGAGCAATGACCCTCTACGCATTCAGGAGGCTTACATGAAAGTGATAATCGACAATCAAGTTGTTTGGCTGTCAGAGTCAGAAGTTGAAGAATTAAAACTCAATTCTACCTCAAATACTCGACTCGTATTGAATTCACCAGTATCACAAACTATAATAAGTCGACTTCACAAACTGAAAAAATCATCAAGAAAAAGTTAATTAGAATTGTAAAAAATGCAAAGAAATTCTAGAATAAGATATCAAAATCTCATGTAGTATGTATGACTTGTGATATATGCGGCAAGGATTTTAGGAACCGATCGACTTACAATAATCATCGTCGGTTAAAACACAAACTATCAAAAAAAAACCTCTACTTCGCGTGAAAAAAGAACATGAAACGTAATCAATTTGTTGAATCTAGTATCCGAATTTTTCTTTTGAAATGTTTTTCTTATTAAAAGATGAGTTGCTTTTTTTAATTCCATTTTATATTTTTATACTAAAATTAATTTCAATAATTAATAATTAATTATAAAATTTGAAATATTTCAATGTATCATTTGACTGCAAAGAGAATTTTCTGTGTTTTTAATATATGTTATATTTACAGATCATTTTCTTTGCGTTAATGTATGTTTCAAATATTCATCCGAGAAAAGAATCAGTATAGAATATTTTCGTAACATGTTATTGACTTGCAATAAAAGTTTATAGGAGGAAAATTAAATTTTGCTATCTCTTTTTTCTGTACCTACCCAATAATTAAAAAGGAGTATGACAATTAAATAATCTTTGACATGTGATCTGCTAGTAGATTATTTTACTTGCTAAACAAAATGCAAAGCCTTCTAGATGCTAAGATTTATTTTACATGGCGCACGCCTTATAACAGTATATCCTCACGAGTTTTCTCTCAGTATCGAGGATTGACGATTTTATGGTTTTTTTATTTTAGGTACAATCCACTAGACTCACTCGGTCCATCTTTTCTGACAGTAAGACTAGGCGAAGATTACTTTAGGATACCAAAGTCCTTGAAAGTATTCATGATGAAGGAATCGAAACCGGAGAAGACTGGAGAATTGCAAGAGAAAGAAAACGAGAACAGAAATGAAAAACGGCCAGAACCAGAGAAGAATGACAGTAAGGACCGAAAATCGCCAGAAAGTGGTAATAAAAAATCGCCTATCAAAGGTGACACCCCTTTGGATTACAGAAGAAGGATCAGAAATAGTAGATCGTCAATCAAGCACAAGAGCAAGGCTTCTTCCAAATCGACAAAAATATTACACACCTGTGAGATTTGCTCTGTCTCCTTTAATCGAAAGAGCAAGCTCGTTAGTCACATGTTCAAACACAGCAATTCCAGACCCCATAAGTGTACAGTTTGTTTAAAAGGTTTTAAAACAAGTGCTTATTTAGCGAGACACATGGAAATCCACGATGTACCAACACATTTGCATGCCTGCAATCTCTGTGATTTCAAGGCCAAAACAAAACCCTACTTGAAAATTCACTATATTAGAAAACACACAGAAGACTACAACTTCAGTTGCGAACATTGTGGTAAAATGTTCAAAGTACAATCGGATTATACGACCCATATGAAGGATCACGACACTGAATCTTGCGTGTGCGATATTTGTGGAAGTTCTTATCCAAGTAAAAGTTCTCTCTATTTTCACAAGCATAATAAACATAAGACAAAGATTAAGGAATTCCAGTGTGAAATTTGCAGAAAGAGGTTTAAGAGTCAAAACAATTTAAACAATCATGCCGAACTTCACAAGATGAAGTATGTCTGTGAGCAATGTGGAATGGAGTTCAAATTCAAGTATAGATTAACGAAACATCTCAGAACTCATTCCGGAGAGAAGTGTTACTTGTGTGCGATTTGTGGTAAGACTTTTGGATGCCTGAGTTCACAAAAAATTCATTTGTTAACTCACGTGGGCGAAAGACCTTACGTGTGTGATTTCTGTGGCCAGAGCTTCACTCAAAGATCTCCGATGATGTTACATAGAAGAAAGCACCCTGGTACACATCCAGCTCCACCTCCTATTAAAATTACGAATCTACTTCATGGTGTGCAAGACAAAATTATTGTTAACAAAAGTGGAAAGTGAAGTTCAAAGAGTCTCTTGTCGAAAAATGTTATTTTGGTTTTAATATTCATTGTTCACAAAGTTGAATAATTTTTTAGATTTCAAATATTTATAGCACTTTTAAGGAATTTTAATACAACATACTTTGTGTAATAATCCAAGAAAAGGTGTGTTATGAGCAATTTATTCAATTGTACAAGCAAATAAATACTGTAAAGATCTTTCATGTTTTCATTGACAGCAAAATTGGTTCTAATTACTTTTAATGAAAGTAGCAAAACATCATGTAGAGATTGAGTAATAGAATAAAATATCTTTTTTATAACAGGAGATCTTAATTTTTTAAACTGATACATGTGTTTTAAAATCAATATTTTCTTAATCTTTTCAGAAAGTCTGAAATATTCCTTCTTCAATTAAGGTATAATTTTATAATTTTCTAAAGTAAATTGCAAAGAATAATTTGTACTAATTAATGGTTTTAGGATACTGTTATTTAGAAGCGAAGGAGATCCTTGGTGCTTTTGTACATTATTATAAATTAAAACATGATTTCGAAGTGTTAGTCGCTTTAGGTGCAAAAGTGAAACTAATAAAATTATAATATATATTTTATCATTAATAAAATAAGAACATGTTTAGGGAATGCTCTTGATCTCTCGTTTCTTCCACTAGTATAATATTTTTCACAGTGAACTCTCAAATTTCGCCTTTGGTACGAAAAAGCAGACTGATTTTCCTTCAAGTTACTACTTTGAACATTTCATAACAAATTTATTTTTGTTGTTTAGGAAACAACGTTCCAAAGTGGAAGAACGCGACTACTTGAGAATAAGAACTGCCTACAAATCCCCATTGAAGTCCAAAGTTAGATCTCTCAAAAAATCAGTGAGACAGCCGGCAAAAATATCAAGTTCGCAAAATAAAAAAATTATTGTACAAGAGGACACAAGAGATTATGATAAGCTGAGTGAGGAAATAAAAGCAAAAAAGAGAGTTAAATGTGAAATATGTGATCTTTCTTTTCCCTCGAATGGTTCTGAGTTCAAGAGACATTTGGTTAAACACAGCAATGTCTACCCTTATCAGTGCAAACTCTGTTCCAAGAAATTTAAACATCTCCCAAATTTAAAAAGACACGAAGTTAGAAATCATGGCGAGGCTCCTGTCTACACCTGCAATCATTGCGAGTTTACCACTGTTCACAGTGCCTATTTACAGGTAAGAAATCATCTTAAACATAGCATTTGCTCTTAAAAAATGTTTTTAAATGAAATTACAAGTCAATTCTCTTCTTTTTCTTTTCAGGTACACTTTACACGAAAACACACAGGTAACTTTCAGTTTTCCTGTGATCAGTGTGATCGTAAATTTCGTATAAAAGCGGATTACAAGAAACATATGATTACTCATGATGGAAATCCTTGCACATGTGAAGTTTGCGGGGCTTCTTTACCTAATAAGATGTCTTTATACTTTCATAAGAACTACAATCACAAGGAAAAAGAAAGCAAATTTCCTTGTCCACTTTGTAAGAGAAAACTTCAGTCGCAGAAAAATCTAGACAACCATATTCAGCAGCATAAGCAGAAATATATGTGTGAAAAGTGTGGCTTGGCACTTACGAGAAAAGCAGCTTTAAAGAGGCACATTAGAACTCACTCGGGTGAAAAGCCGTTCAAATGTCACATTTGCCAAAAAGCCTTTACAAGTGCCACTAGCAAAAAAGTCCACTTGTTGATTCATTCGGGTGTCAGACCTTATATTTGCACAGGTTGTGGACAGAGTTTTACTCAACGACCAGCTCTTTCGGTTCATTGGAAGAAAAAGCACTCCGATATTGAAGAAGCACCGCCTTCAGTATCAATAAAAGAGATTATTAAAAATATTAATGCCCGAAAATAAATTTCTTCATCTCTTTAGAGGACGAACTTTTGATAAGCAAAATGATTGTGATAAAGTATATAATAACTGCTAAGCTTACTTTTTATTTATAATTTAAAATATCCGTATCTTTTTATTTTCATAGATAAAAATATTCATTATTTCTCACAAGTGATTATTTTTTTTTGAAGTAGTGTTAACCATTATTTTTTCAGAAACAAATGAAAAAAGGCAGTGCTGTGTAAGTTATTTTGGCTGTTTTGATTGTTCATAACTTAATTTAATAAATAAACAAAACCATAAGTATTTTTTTCAACTCCCATTCCCCGAAGGTGAAGGTTTAGATCGTTGAATTTTAAATTCATGTCTCACTGAACTTAATCTTTTTCCAGGTAACTAATACATCAGTAAAACTATTTGGACTTTATTATATTACCCTACTCAGTGTCATAGTAGCTTTGCAAGCAAAATTAAAATATTTTTTACTAACATATGTCATTAATGTTTTAGGAAATCAACAGTGCGCTTAATCAAGAACCAGTCTGTCGACAAATCCGGAGACAAGCAGAAATTATCAAGAAACAATCGAATCACCAAAGATCCAAGAATTCAAAGTGAAAGAACATCCAGTCTGGATCAGACAAAGAAATCTCTTAAAGAGCTTCAAGTGAAGTTGAAAGTGAAAGGACAAAGAAACAAAACTGCCAAAGGAACTTTACCAAAACTAATAAATATTACAATTAAGAAAGATAAAACCCTCACTTTAACAGACAAAGAGATTAAAAATCTTGATCTGGATGAGGATAAAAATTATGAAAGTGAAGAAAGAATTAAACAAGACGTTCTTTATAAAAGATTGAACGACGGTAATTACACTTGTGATATTTGTCAGATGACTTTTGAACAGAAGAGTAAAATTTTACGTCATATCATTGGCAAACACAGTTTTCACCGACCTTTCAAATGCTCCTCTTGTGCGAAAGCTTTCAAATACAAGTGTGACCTTAAAGCTCATCGCCTAGTTCACCAAGAAATTGATTTAAGTTTGCTTCATTATTGTGACAAATGCGAATATAAAACAAAGACAAAAAACAATCTCAAGACTCATTACACTCGGAAACACACAAACGATTATAAATTCGCTTGTGAGCATTGTGGAAAACGATTCAAAATGGAATGGGACCTCAAATTTCATATTGGAACCCATGGAAGCTCCCAACACATGTGTGACGTGTGCGGTAGATTTTATACTAGTAATTATTCCCTTTCTAAGCATCGCAAAGTGGCTCATCTAAATGAGTACAAGTTCCAGTGCTCGGTTTGCAATAAAAGACTGCTTACACAGGAAAATCTGGATAATCATATGCTGCAACATAACAGGACCTACGAGTGTATGGAATGTGGGAAGACTTTTGCTTCGAAGAGATATCTTGCTACCCATGCAACAACACATACGGGGATTAAACCATACACCTGTCATTTGTGTGAGAAAACCTTTAGGACTTCTCATATGCGGAATACGCATCTCTTCACTCATTCGTCGGAACGACCTCATATTTGTGATTTGTGTGGACAAGCTTTTAAGAGACGATATTATATGATTGAGCATAGGAAAAAACACCCGGATGCTCATCTCTCTTCGCCTCCTCTTCCTTTGGGTGGTCAAAAACACCACTCTGAATCAGGAAAGCGATAAATAAATTGTTGTGAAAAACTATTATATTATTTATTAATAAAGGAATCCTAAATTATAAGATTTGTTACAGCTCTGAATAATTGATAATATTTGTTTATTTAAAAATAATAGAATATCATTTCTTACTGTATATAGAAATCTAATACAATTATACAATATGTTAATTGTACTTGTATGTAACAAAAGAGTTTGGAGACACTTTTTTGGAAAACTTTCTCGAGGAATATTAGAATGAAGATACTAGGATTGCCAATTGTCGTCGTTTTCCTATTATAAACAAGTTGAATATAAAATTTTACAAAATTACTACAAAATATATGCTTCTCTAAAATAAAATTTATGTACTGTATAATCATGTGCGTAATATTTCCATTAATAAAAATTGGTGACATCAATAAATTGTCACAAACTGTTTGTGACAAAATGCTTTATTATAAAAAAATATTCTTTTCAAAAAAATGAACATCCAAGAGCGAATAATGAAATTATTTATTTATAAAAAAGATGAATTTCTTGGCCTAAAAATATTCTATAATTTTTTGAATATTGAATAATATTTCTCGCGTAGCAAAAGAATCAATATTTCTTAAATTGCTTCTGGAATACTAAATATTATCACACTAAAGTGCGTTTTTAAATCTAACACTATCGAACTATTTCTTAGCACGCAGAAAGTTTAATTCGGTAGACTTGATGAAACTTGTACCTGTAGTAAAGAATCACACTGATTATATTTTTTGTAATTTCAGAAAATCCATCGATGACGGACATTTTGTTTACGGGAAAGAGTCAATTCAAATGCAGCCTTGGCAGATCGTGGATTTCGAAGGTTGCTTGTACTATGCTTTCTTACCATCTAAACACTTGTCCAAGCTAGTGAAGGAGGAAATATTGGAACAGGAATCTTCTACAACAAAGAAAAGTTCGAAAAGTATCGCTGCAATTGATGAAAATGGTGAGGAAAATTATAATGAAAATCGAGACGATTCTAGAGAAATTTACAATGAAAGTCTGATAGAGAATGAACCAGATAACTCAGAAGATGATGCAGCTGAAGGAAAGATAAAAGAAGAAATAGAGATTGAAACAGAGAATGAAGTAGACCATGACGAAGACTACGAAATGGAAAGTGAAAGTCCTTTAGATTTAAACTACGATGAAGTTGTAATAATGCAGGAAGAAGAGGAAGATGAAAATGAAGATGATGAAGTTATTACAAAAGAAATGTATTGTGCTGAAGACTTGTTCCATGAAGTAGAACTGAAAAATGAGGAAGTGGCTGCAGCTGATCTACCAGACAACATAACAGTACTAGACAGCGAAGGTACAAAAGTCTACGTCTGTCTCAAGTGTAACTTATATTATACGCACCTCGAAGAGTACAATAATCACATAAACACGTCGCACGAGCAATTACATCGCTTTAAATGTAAAATTTGTTACAAGGTATGCAAAAATCTCAGAACCTTCAAAGTCCACGTGGAAACTGAACATAAAGAGGAGGGAGTTGATTTGGAGAAGCTGGAGACTTTAACTTACAATTGCCCTTATTGCACTTACAAAAGTACTAACAAGTCTACTTTGAAGTCTCACGTCAGTAGGAAGCATTTGAGGCCTAAACCTGTTATTAAATTCAATAGTAAAAGGATTACTTTACATGGCACAGAACTGTCTTGTGATGCTTGTGATTTTAAGTGTCAGAATAAAAGGAGACTAAAGGAACATCTTGAGCGAAAGCACGCTTCGGAATACAAGTATGAATGCGACTATTGTGGTAAAAAGTTCAAAGTCAAAGGTGACATGAGACTGCATGTAAGATTTAAACACAAGGAAGGCCCTATAGTGTGTGATGTGTGTGGAAAAACCTGTTCAAATAGTAATAGCCTTTACGTGCATCAAAAATGGGCTCACTATAAACCTAAATTCGAGTGTGAGATTTGCCACAGACGAATGGTTACACAAGAAAATTTGGACCAGCATATTTTGCTCCAGCACGAGAGACGAGAAAGCTTTGTTTGCGAGGAGTGTGGAAAAGCTTTCACGGAGAACCACAGGCTAAAGCAGCACATGATGACTCACACTGGAGATAGACCTTTTGATTGCCATATTTGTGGTAAAGCTTTTGCCCGCAGGACATCATATAGACAACATCTTCTGATTCACACCGGTAAACGTCCTTACAAATGCGATCAATGTCCCAAGGCCTTCGTTCAGAAACCTGGGTTGATTTCTCATCGGAAATCTCATCCTGGTGTACATCCTCCTTTACCAGTGGTGCATATCGAACATATTCTTAATGATTTTATGAAAAAAGAGTGATCAAATTGTGTATAGAGTGTTAAATTAATCCTGTAAATAGGACGAGCTGTGTTCATATTTTCAACAAGCTTTTGTGAAATGATCATGGCGGATTTACTTTTTCATTTTATTCAATTTTTTTCAATTGATGAAACTTTCTAAGAATACGAGGTTTTGAATTTAAAATCTCATCATTTTGAAATCATCGTTTTTGTGAGAAGAAATTTATTTTTAAATCGTTTATCAACTCAAATTTCTTTATCACGATTGGAAGCTATACGACAAAATAATTTCATTACATATAATTAAAACTAAGTATGTTAATCCAGAAATTAATTCTTCTTTCAGCAGATTTTAATATTCAACATTTAATGAAAATTCGCATTTGTGTAATTAAGCATAATAAATTAGATTTATAACAACTCCGACTATTTGTTTATTTGGATCCACGTTTGAAAATTGTTGCCTAAGAAATGTAATAATGAATTATTCTTCTAGAAGCCAAGTAGACACGATGAATATTTCTGTTTTTCATATTTAATTATCATAACCTGCCTAGGAACTTTGAAAAGTAAGTACTATTTGGTTTCAAAGAATCCTGATTCTCAAATTCGTAATATATTAATAACTAAATTTTATTTCAGATTAGCTGATGAAACAGAAGAAGCAAATGAGCTAAAGTTTCAGATTTTACTACAATTATTGAAAACTAAATGATGCGGACTGTCCTTAATTTTTAAGAAAACACAGCTTATCTAAAGAATATCTTTTTTTAATAAAAAGTAGGATTAAATTAAGTTAGTAAAAGATTGTTAACATGTTAGTATGTACAAATCAAAGTTACAACATCGTATATTGTAACTTGTACACTTTTTGTTGTTTTGGGACTCCAGAGAACATGGAAAACAGTAAAACAAGATTCAACGAAAATCGATTCAGAAAATTAACTTTAATGTGTACAATTAGAGATTCATGTAATGTGTAATTATGTGATAAATTTCGTAAAATAAAGAATATTCTTTCCTATAAATGTGGAAAGACCTTTTTCATAAAACATGCGTTAAGTCTGTCCCTTAATGTAAGTAAATTTCATTTTAATATAAGATAAACTTAAAACCCCAATAACATGCAACCATTTCTTGTTTCAGATTGACCATGGAACCAAAAGAAGCTCCTATGAAGTTAAAATCTAGATTGCAAGTAAGAAAGGATATCTTGAATTCATTGACAAGTATTAACTTCATAGATGCCCTAAAGAGAGACACTCTTCACGAGAAAGCCACTTCATCATCAAAAACTTCATCTGTTCGAAGAAAAGTTATCCAAAATAAGAAACCAGATTTACAATCAAAACCCAAATTACAAAGAGCACCAAAAAAACCGAAAGCACCTAGAACTAAAAACATCGACTCAAATCAACCGCCGAAACAGAGAAGAAGGAAGAAAGCATCTAATGAGACATCTGGAGAAAACAATTCTAAAAGTATTGCTAAAGAGAAAGTTGAATTCATTTGCTCAGGCTGTGGCATAATATTTGCGAAAAAGGAAATACTCCACGCTCATTTTATACGAAAACACACCGAAGGGTACAACTTTTCTTGTGACACATGTGGTAAACAGTTTAAACTTAAGGGTGATCTCTCAACTCACATTCGACTACATCACTTAGAACCACCTACAGTCTGCGATGTATGTGGTAAAACCTACAAAAACAGCCTTTCTCTCTATGTTCACCAGAAATATGCTCACTATAAAGCAAGATTTGAGTGCCAGTTTTGTAAGCGATGTATGGTTACTCAAGAAAATCTTAATCATCATATTATAGTGATGCACGGACATGTACACATGTTGGTTTGCGAAGAATGCGGAAAAACATTTACCAAAAAAGTCAATCTTCGAAGACATGTTCACAATGTTCATACTAATACTAAGGCGTACATTTGCCCAGTGTGTAATAAAGCTTTTTCTCAAACATATCACTTGAGACAACATCTGCTTCTACACACGGGTAAGCGTATATATCGTTGCGAATGTGGAAAAGAATTTGCACAAAAACCGGGACTTTTGAGCCACAGAAAAAGTCATCCTGGTGAACATCCTCCTTTACCGATAATTCGATTAGATCAAGTTCTTAAAGAATTTTTTAACAAGTAACTTTTACTTAAATAAGGACTAAGTTATTCAATTTTAAAAAGGCATCTGATATCCATTATGTATCGATCTTTTGACTAAATAATTTTAATTTTTGAAAAGGATTTTACATCTTAAATTTCTATTATTACATTTTTAAGTTTTAAGTTGAATTTATACATAGTTCTATTTTTTATATTAATTCATTGATATGATTTTCACAAAGTTTTTCTACTAGATTTAAAAGGCTCTATAAAATAAATTCACAAAAAATTCACTATAGTAAGTTAAACTATGTATGTTTTTAATGATAGCAAACAAAAAATTTTGTTTCGTGAATGTATATATGATTGTCATTAAATAAAGATAATTTCTATTCATGTAAATTTGATTTGTCTATTCTCTTTAGTACTTTGCTTTCTTACAACTTTTTCTCGCATAGCAACAATGCTCTTGTCCAGAGTCGTCTCATTTCAGATGTAAGTAATATGGTAAAGGAAAATACCTAGGAAAAGTATGACTAATAACATGTTTTTATTTGCTGTTTTAGGAAATCTCGTAAAGAACAAGCGAAACATCTCACGTCTTCGATGTCAATTTCTCGTACCTTGAAGATTATCTTTAAATCGATTGTTAGTGCCAAATTCCAACCGAAAATAATCAAAGAAATAAACTTCGTAAAAGTTTAAACAAAAATATAGGGAAGACTCATATTAAGCCAAGAAAATCAAACAGGTTGAAAGTTCTTACTGTTAATCTTCCTTCAGTATCAGCCGACAGTAATTCTACACCTCCAGAATTTGCAAAGCTACAACTAACATCTGACTTCAATTGTTCAGTGTACGGTGCTAAGTTCTTTCAAAAAGTAATTTTACAAACCCATTTAGCTCACAAACAGTCTGAGCAATACAATTTTCCTTGCAATGAATGTGGTAAAAAGTTCAAAGTCTGAAGAA
Source organism: Synergus laeviventris (assembly GCA_032275145.1). Taxonomy (NCBI): domain Eukaryota; kingdom Metazoa; phylum Arthropoda; class Insecta; order Hymenoptera; family Cynipidae; genus Synergus; species Synergus laeviventris. The sequence goes on along the minus strand of JAUESI010000003.1, from coordinate 11,518,170 downwards.
ATCTCTCAACTCACATGAAGTTTCTCGTAGAACCACCTGCAGTTTGTGATGCATTTGAAAAAACCAGAAACGTCTATCAGAAATATCCTACCTTACCCATGGTTCGTTAAGAAGACGCATTAGTAGATATTAGTAGAGGAGAATATGTCAGTTTATAACAATAATCACAAAAAAAATTGCACAATACCTTCATAATTTTTCCTGCTGTTACCATATTAAATTAAATAAAGTTATGTATTTCCATAAATCGGGTTAATTTCATGCTCTTCTAAAATTATGTCTCATGTAGAAGTTCTTACACACGTTATATTTTTAACTTTACAACTGACGTTATTCAAAACGATTTAATGTCTGGTGTAAGTAATATTTATTAGGATATAATTAGAATAAAATATTTCTAATGACGTACTCATATTTAATGTTATAGGAAATGTGCAAGTGCAAAGCAAAGGCCACCATCTCTTCTCAGACTGCAAGAAAGTCTCGAACAGCCTCTCAGGACCACTCAAGCATCTAAAACTATACATAATGTCGTTTCTACTTTTGTTCCAATATCGAAGAGGATCCCAACTTACGCATTTATGAATCTTAGTGAATTCGAAGATTCTTCAAGATTGGTAATAAGCAGTACAAGTGAACCTGTTGCGGAATCGGATCCACTCTCACTAAATTATTTGGAACAACATCATCAAAAAGAAAATTTAACGGGAAGTCCACAATCGTCAGAAAACATTTTAAATCAAGATTCACAAACGAAGAAGATAACAAGACTAAGATATAAAGACTTTAATCAGAGCGACCGGAATTGCAAAATTTGTAATAAAAAGTTCGCGAAACCTAGTGATCTGAAGCTTCATAATATGCGTCTACACACGTGGGAATATAAATATCGCTGCGGAAAATGTTCTAACCAGTTTAAGATTGCTAAAGACCTCACCTTTCACATGAAGCAATTTCATCCAAGCTCAATGCCAATAGAAGCTAATTGCAATTCTAGAAAAAGGCAACAAGAATCTGAAAAAGTTCAACAAGAGCCTACAGAAAGTCAGCAAGAGACTAAAAAAGTTAAACAAGAGGAACATAATTCAGAAACTCTGCCATCTACTGTTATCGAAGATTCACTTCCAAAGAAAACAAAGCGAATACATAAAAACTTAGAGCTGCCTTGTACCATCTGTAATAAAAAATTTGGCAGAGTTTATGGTCTGAAAGTCCATCATATTCGTATGCACACAACGGAATTTAAATTTTCCTGTAACCTCTGCAGTAAAAAATTTAAGCTTCTAAAAGATCTCCACAGACATGAAAGGTGCTTTCATGCAAAAGACGTTACAAAAAGAACCCAAAGAAATTCGGGAAAAGGGCAACAAAAAGATCCAGTTAAACAAGTTGAGCTGAACAAGATGTAAGTAAGTAATATGGAAAACAACACCTAGAAAAAGGCCGACTCTAATAATATATTTCTATTTACTGTTTTAGGAAATCTCGTAAAGAAGAACAAGAAAAGCATCTCAAGTCTTCGAAGTTAGTGTCTCGTCTAACCTTGAAGAAGATTATCTTTAAATCGGTTGGTAGTGTCAACTTCCAATCGAGAATAATCAACGAAATAAACTGCGTGAAAGCTTCAAACAAAAATATACAGAAGGCTCATATTAAGCCAGGAAAATCATCAAAAACGTTGGAAGATTGTACGGTTAATCTTCCGTCAGCATCAACCGAAAATAATCTTACACCTCCAGAATCTACAAAGGCCCAACCAATACCTGAATTCATTTGTGCAGACTGCGGTGCTAAGTTCCTTCAAAAAGTAATTTTAAAAACCCATATTGCTCGCAAACACTCTGAACAATACGATTTTTCTTGCAAAGAATGTGGTAAAAAGTTCAAAGTCAGAGGAGATCTCTCAACTCACATGAGGTTTCACCGAGAACCACCTGCAGTTTGTGATGCATGTGGAAAAACTTGCCTGAACAGTCGCTCCCTTTACTTACATCAGAGATATGCTCATTACAAGACCGCATTTCCTTGTTCTCTTTGCAAACGGTTTATGGCTACTCAAGAAAATCTAGATCAACACATACATCAGCAACATACACAAGAAAAGGAGAGAGTGATCTGTGACGAGTGCGGTAAAAGTTTTTCCACCAAAAACACTCTTCAGCGACATGTTCGATCTGTACATTTGAAAGTCAAAACATACTTGTGTGAGATATGCGACAAATCATATGCTCGATTGTCTGAGTTGAGGCAACATTTACTTACTCACACTAGAAAAATATGTGGATAACAATTGGAAACGTGGTCCTACCATATCCATGGTTCGTTTGGATTATGTTCTTAGCAAAACAAAGTTGGCAAAAGACCTTGATAAGATTGCCTGTTGTTACCATATTAAATTAAATAAAGTTATGTATTTCCATAAATCGGATTGATTTCATGCTCTTCTAAGATTATGTCTCGTGTAGAAGTTCTTACACACGTTATATTTTTAACTTTACAACTGACGTTATTCAAAATGATATAATGTCTAGTGTAAGTAATGTTTATTAGGATATAATTAGAATAAAATATCTCTAATGACGTACTCATATTTAATGTTTTAGGAAATGTGCAAGAGCAAAGCAAAGGCCACCATCTCTTCTCAGACTGCAAGAAAATCTCGAACATCCTCACAGAACCACTCAAGCATTTAAAACTATATTTAACGTTGGCTCTACTTTAGTTCCAAAATCGAAGCTGTTTCCAACACTAGAGAAAACAGTTCAAACTACAGATTTTGCAAAACAATCATCGAATGTTTCTCAGACACCTAAAAAAAAATTAAAGGTCGTTCGTACTTTTGTTCCAACATCAAAGATGTTCCCAAATTACGTACTTATGAATCTTAGTGAATTCAAAGATCCTTCAAGAGTAGTAATAAGCCGTACAAGTGAATCTATTGCGGAATCGGATCCACTCTCACTAAATAATTTAGAACAACCTCTCGATAATAGAATGCGTATTGAAACAGAATCATTCTTTGTGAAAATTTCTCAATCTTGTACGGCTGGTGAAACTGATGGCATCACTCAAAAGAATCTATCTCTACAAAACAAAGTGCCAACAGAAATAACGATTAAAAAACCTGACTCTCTCTCTATTGAAAATATAGGCGTAGTGACATCAGGTATGTTCAAGTGTAAAGTTTGCGATAAATTATTCAAACGCAAGGAGACCTTGAAAGTCCATTACATTCGTTTACACTCAGAGATTTATCGTTATTCGTGTGAAGAATGTGGGGAAAGGTTTAAGTTATTTTACTATCTCAATCGTCACAAAAGGCAACATCATCAAAAAGAAAATTTAACGGAAAGTCGACAATCTTGTGAAAACATTTTTAATCAAGATTCACAACCGAAAAAGAAAACAAGACTAAGATATAAAGACTTAGATCAGAGCGACCGAAATTGCAATATTTGTAATAAAAAGTTCGCCAGACCGTATGATCTGAAGCTCCATAATATGCGTCTGCACACATGGGAATATAAATACGGCTGCGGAAAATGTTCGAAGCAGTTTAAGATTGCTAAAGACCTCGCCAGTCACATCAAGCGATTTCATCCAAGCTCAATGCCAATAGAAGCTAATTGCAATTCTAGAAAAAGGCAAAAAGAATCTGACAAAGTTCAACAAGAGCCAACAGAAGCTCAGCAAGAACCTACAAAAATTTACCAAGAAGACAAGCACGAGATTCAAAAACACTCCGTTGAAATTCAACAGGAATCTGCAAATGTTCAACAAGAGCCTACAGAAAGTAAACAAGAAACTAAAAAAGTTGAACAAGAAGAACATAATTCAGAAACTCTGCCATCTACTGTTATCGGAGATTCATCTCCAAAGAAAAAAAAGCAAATACATAAAAACTTAGAGCTGCCTTGTACCATCTGTAATAAGAAATTTGGCAGAGTTTATGGTCTGAAGGTTCATCATATTCGTATGCACACAACGGAATTTAAATTTCCCTGTGACTACTGCAGTAAAAAATTTAAGCTTCTGAAAGATCTCCACAGACACCAAAGGTGCTTTCATTCGAAAGACATTCCAACAAGAACCCAACGTAATTCGGGAAAAGGGCAACAAAAAGATCGTGTTCAACAAATTGAAGAAATGGAACAGAATTCGACGGAGACTCCTTCGTCTACTGAAATGAAGAAAAGTCCTGACAGAAAAGGATTATTTATTTGTGAAGTTTGTGGTAAGATCTGTACACGCAAGGAATCTTTACAAGCGCATATAACTAGCAGACACAGTGGAGAATTTAACTATAGATGTGCACACTGTGGAAAAGAATTTAAGACCCGGAAAGTTTTATGTGCACACTTAAAACGTGGTCATCAAACACAAAAAGTTTCAGTTGGGAAAGATGCTGGTGAATTTTATTGTAACATTTGTGGCATCAAAGTCTTGCGCAGAAGCACTCTCAAAATCCATCATCTTCGTAAACATACGCATCAGTTTAAATTTTCTTGTAAATGGTGTGGCAAAAACTTCAAAGTCCAAGGAGATCTTACCACTCATACTAGGCTTCGTCATCTAGAACCACCTGCGGTATGCGAGGTTTGCGGCAAGACATGCAAAAATAAACATAGTCTTTATGTGCACCAAAAATACAATCATTTCCAAACCAGATTCGTATGTCCCGTTTGCAAAAAATGTTTTGTTTCTCAAGAAAATCTCGATCAACACATGTTCAACCATGAAAAGAAGGATAGATTAACTTGCGCAGAATGCGGAAATACATTTGCGACTAAATGTACACTTCAGAGTCACATACGTTGTGTGCATCATGAAGAAAAGACGTTTGCTTGTCAGGTTTGTGGAAAATTGTTCCCTTCACAGTCTAGACTGAGAAAGCATCTACTAACTCATACAGGAAAACGACTTTTTGTGTGTGATATTTGTGGGAAACCATTTAAGCAGAAACCTAGCTTAATTAGCCACCGAAAACTGCATCCCGGTGAGCACCCTCCACTCCCTATTATACGACTGGATGATGTCCTTAGTGAGTTCATCCAGAAATAGATTTTATAATAATTATTGAACCAAAATTTAGTGACATTTAGTTATTTTGGTGCATCGTGACTGCTGAAACTAATTTTATAGTGATTTAGTAGTTTATCGTAATAAAATTAAAAATAAAGATAGGGACAAAGAAACATATAACAAATTTACGATTTTTAAACACACCGCTTTGTACAAAAATGTATAATTGTGTTGTTCTTTGAATAAAGAAATTCCATTTGTGCTCATTCAACTAATTTATTTTATAAATTTATTATTATTCCAAATAATTATAATATAATATTTTATTGATCAGAGAAGATGGGATATTCATTTTTAGGTAAGTAAAGCTTCTTAATACTTATTAAAATAAATATAAACATACTAAAATCTTAATATGTACTTTTTCAGGCCGTCTCTTGGATTTTGAATCATCAACATTGTATAAGTATTCTTCTTCTTTCTTTGAAGTGGTTTCTTAGCACTAAATACAGAGATAATGTATTCGCAGTGTTGGAGACCCTTCCTAGTAGCAGTGTGAGATTATAAGTATTGAATGCAAAGGTTTTCCAGTTCTAGAAGTAAACAAGGTTAGTCAACTACTAAACCTACCTCTTCGATTTCAATGAAAACAAGCCAAAGAGACTTAATTTAATTTATTGGTGTTTATTTTGGTTTAATATTTCATGTAAGTAATCTTCAATAGATTCTATCTGAGTCATCAACTTTTAATAAATTTCTTATATTTTCTGCTATAGGGCATTTTGCAACGATGGACTAATGAACTTTGATATTCCTAAGAAGTCGAAGTTTGTGATAATGTTTCCCAATAAAAGACTAATGCTGTTAAAGGATCAAGAAGAGGTTCCCAAATCAAAAGAGAAAATAAACTATGATGAATATTTATATTTTAAGACTTGCATATATCCTGTACTCACGCTATTTTTTTTATTCAATTTTGGCGTTGAGAGTTAAATTAAAAAATTAATGACTGCATTGTTTGATTTTAAAGATTAGATTGTATTTGATATTGTACTATGAACCATATTATAACTAATAATAGTTATAAATAAATTTTTTTCCAAAATTACTTTCTGCGTTTTACAAATTTCAAGTTAATATTAATATTTTTTTACCTCTGCTAAATGATAATATTTTTTTCATTATAGGTCGACATGAATTTGCAGTAAATTTTATTGAAAAAAACTGTAATCCTAGACCAACAATAACAACACCATTCATAAGTGTTTTACACGCTATTCAATAACAACATCGTTTTTCACATAATATAATTATATTTAATAATTATCCACATAATACAAACTTAATAAAATTCTACTCGAATACATATTTTCTTGTAAATGTAAATAATTTAACTACTGTTGTTTCAGGTTGTTCAGAGTAATGGATGATAACCGAGGGATGTTTTTCTTTGGAAAAGAATCCGTAATAATGCGAAAGTGGCAGATTTTGGAGTTTGATGATAAGCCATATTATGCCTTCATACCTGAAAACGAGAACCCTTTGGAAGAAGATATGATACCTGAATACCTAGAAATCGAAGAAGACAGAGAAACAAGTGATTATGGTAAACGGTTAGTTAAACCTGAACCTGTCTACAACCATGAAATGTCTGATAATTGCTCAAACAACGAACAGGAAGGGGATTACAATAACGAAGAACTTAAATCAGCGGAAACAATAGAATATCTTGAACTCGAGAGCATAAAGCACATCATCAACAATAATTTAAACAAAGAAAATGAAAGAGGCGATTCTTTTGACGATACGTATCAGGTGAAGGCAGATGGAAGCATGGTGACTATCGAAAAACTTACAGATAGTTTCTTAGACTCGAATTCATTTAATCAGGAATCTGGAAATGAAGTAGAGAATGATGTAGAGTATCTTGATAATGAAGAGGATGAACTTTGCGACTCCTTTTTAGAGGAGGATGAATCTTCAGTATTAAAAGCTATCAATTTGCCAAAATCTTCCCAAGAAACTGAAAGCCTTTCTTCAAGCGTCTTGAAGTGTAAGGCATGTTCCGAAACTTTTGAATCCAACCTAGCTTTCAGGAAACATGTGGCATGGACACACAAAAAGAGGGTCTGTATTCAGGAAAACGGGGCTTACATATGTTCAGTCTGTGATTACCAGACTTATAAGAAAAATTCATTCGCAACCCATTTAGAAAGAAAACACGAGACTTGGACGACAAAAAGACCCAGTAGCCTCTTTTTCCCTTGCGCTGCTTGTGGGTTTGTTTGTAGTTCGAAACACTCGCTACAATCCCATTTTATTCGGAAACACACCGACAAGTTTGAACATCAGTGCAAGTTCTGTGAAAAACAGTTCAAGGTCAAAGGAGACCTTACAAATCACATCAGATTCCATCACAAAGAGAAGCCTATAAGTTGTGATGTTTGTGGGAAGATGTGTCAGAACACTGGATCCCTCTATGTACATCAGAAATGGGCACACTACAAACCAAAGTTTGAGTGTCACATTTGTCATAGGCGAATGGTTACGCAGGAAAATCTAGATCAGCATTTGGTCATGCAGCACGAAAAAAGAGAAAAAATAGTCTGTGCTCAGTGTGGAAAAACCTTCACGAAAAAGGATTCCTTTAAAAGACATATGGCCGTGCACTCCGGAAGCAAACCACACTCTTGTATGATATGTCCTAAAAATTTTGCTCGCAGATCCCAGCTGAGACAACACTTGCTCATACACACAGGAAAGAAATTTTTCACCTGTGATATTTGTGGCAAAGGTTTCAGTCAGAAGCCCGGACTAATTTGCCATCGGAAAATACATCCTGGAAATCATCCTCCTTTGCCTGTCATGCCGATTGGAGATCTGGTTAAAGAGTTCACAGGAGAAAATGGTACTGTAGCCAACGAAGATGTTCAGGAATTAGAAGATGATCCAGATTTTATGGATGAGGCAGAAATTCTGGAAGGAGAAGAGAGTCCCCAAGATGAAGAGATTCTTCAAGACGAAGAAATTATTGAGAGAGAAGAAATTCTTGAGGATCAAGAATTTTTAGATGGTCAAGAAGTTTTTTATGAACAAGTAATACATGACGATCAACTGTTCGATGGGGAGCAAAAGTATCACGTCGATCAACAATTCCTTAATGGTGATCTCGATATACAAGAAATAGCAGAGAGTCAAGAAATTGAAATTGGTCCCTGATATAAGTCGTTTTGTTTTGAAGAAACGAATTTATAAGATATATATCTTTTATATATGCAGGGACTGGTGTATGAAGAGGCTAAAAAATGTTCAATTGGGAAGTCCGGGAGAAATTTTAGAGGTCGATTTTATATTGAGAAAAACGACCCTTTTTAATCAGATTTGTAGCATATATCAATTGAAAATAATTTTGAAATTAATTTTTCGCTAACAGTTTACACTTATTTTCTTAATTATATAATAAAAAGTGCGTGAATTCTAAGTTTTTTTTATTTCAAATTACAGATTTTCTATCTTTCAAACAAAAATATTATTATGAAAAGCTCCTAATATTTGTTAAATATCAACATTGTAAGCAAAAAACTATTTTTGAACGAATTCTTTGTTATTGTGGATGACAAATTCATATATAATTTGTACTTTTAAGATAAACTATATTGTAAGTCGATTTTTTCTTGAAAATAAGATTGTAAAATTTGTACAGTGCAGGAATAGGAATAATTAATAGATAAAAAAATTACACAATCTTTATGCAGCAATGAAAGACAAGTTGGATTTCATTACTTAGCTGATATTTACATTGATTTGTCAAATAATAATTGATTCTCTGACGTATAAAAAAATCACAATATTGTATATTGTTGATGTAACTTTTTTCATTTTAGTTAAATGTACAAATATTTTTGCAAGAACTGTAAATAAGGAATTAATAAATACCATAAATAAACTTTTTAGTTTTAGTTCAAAATATTTTTCACACTTCCTGGAAATCAAACCAAAAAATTTAAATCCTGTGATTTATTTGTTCACTTTTCATTGTTATTTTCATAAACAGATCAAGATTATTTTTTATATAAATTTTCAATCATAAGACTTTTATTTTGTAAGGAGTAGCACACCCATTCTGAAGGAGAATGGTAAAAAATCAGGGAAGAATTATACAGAACAGTTTCGACAGAAGTATTTTTTTTTCTTTTCGTCTTGAATAAGAGCAAGATTCAAAATGTTACTGAAAAAAGTAAAAGTTTTGTTAACTAAAATGTGAGACGTTCCATTTCCAAAGGGCCTATATCCATGTTTTCAAACTTTTCAGTATTCACAAAAAATCTTCCCTGTTATATGCCTTTTACAAGCCTCAGTGAACTTTAAGCGTCGTTCTTAAAAAGGATGAAGACTTATTTGGTGCGGTCTGGATATTTTAAACTGCGGAGGAAGGCGGGATGAACAAGAACTTATCTCTTTGGAAAACTTCCTGAAAAAAATGGATACAGGTCCCTTTGATATGGAACGCCTCATGTTATCAGGCATACCCCTTTAATCAAAGTAAGTGATCTATTTTATAGAAAATCTTTGCCTAATTCAAAATTTACTGACCAAATCTCTTCTTTTTGTTATAGAAAGAATGAAATACTCTACATCAAGATCGAGCCTGGATCCATTCTGCTACCTGTTAAACGAAGAATCAATAAGCTTCTAGGAACTAGTAACAACAATGCAGAAAATATTAACAATCCACCCAACAATGATAATGAAATAAACAAAATCATTCATGATCTTGAGCAATACATCTGCAATTCTTGCAATGTAAGTTTCAATTCAAAACGAGATCTCGCTCTACATATCACGCAAAATAAACTCTCATGTGAAATGTGCAGTCATCACTTTCAGTTCATGCATCAATTAAAGTATCATTATACTGTAAAGCATGGACCAGAGACTTTTCCATGTTCAATGTGCAGCTACGTAAGCAAATCTGTGGCTACGTTGCAAATCCATTTTATTAGGAAACACATGGATGGACATTATTATAACTGTGAACTCTGTTCGAAAAAATTCAAACTTAAAAATGATCTTAATACTCATATGAATCGGATTCACAGTGGAACTGCCTGTACCTGTGAAATATGTGGTCACCAAAGTATTAGTCTTCATGCTCTGAAGAGCCACTTGAAATTTGTTCATCATAAACCTCCGTACAGATGTGAACTTTGCCACCGTTCTATGACTACTCAAGAGAACCTTGACAAGCATATAGTTTGGCATCAAACGAGGGCACTACATGTTTGTACGAATTGTGGAAAACAGTTTAAACAAAAACAAACTCTGATTAAACACATGAAAACTCATACTGGAGAGAGACCATACGAATGTGTTGTTTGTAATAATACTTTTTCCAGAAATACTGCATATGAACAACATGTATTGACCCACATGAATACAAAAATGTACACGTGTATCATTTGTGACAAAGGTTTTACCCAAAAGTCGGGACTTATTTTTCACAGAAAGAAACATACAGGCCCTCTTCCACCATTACCTATTGTTTCTGTTCGGAAAGTAGTCCAGGAATTTATTGATAAATTTTTAAGAACGAGATCGATGACTGGTTCAGAAAGTACAGTTTTCTAATAGAGAATTTTTTACAGAAAAAGAAATTTTATTTTAATATCGAGTCCAGTGTTATAATAGCTTAGGAGAATGGAGAAATGCTAATTTTATTAGACGGACATTTAAAAAAAATTCTTTTTATATAGAATGTTGAACTTTTTTTAAATTTCTTTACTCAATATTTTGTTTCTAAATTCTTTTTTCGTTTTTGAAGAAATTTCCTTAAAAAAAAGTTATTCGAAAGCTTATAAAATCACTGGTTCCTTTATTTTTGTTTTTACTGGTCAGGGCAGCAATATACGAAAAAAATCTACGATTTTAAAGGTGTAAATACAATGTTAGGGAGAAATAGAATGTTGAAGATTTTAAAACTTAAATAAACATCTAAAAATTGTGTTTGCTTTTTCATTTCTCAATTGTTTTACCTGATATTTGTTTAGGAAAGAAATAAACTTAGAGCAAAAAAAAATTGGAATACAAAAAAAACGTCAAGGTATGTATTAAAAATGTATTATTCTCTTGTTTTATTAATTTTCATTATGAAATAGATGTAAAATTAATAACGTAATTATTTAGAATCTTTCAAGAAGATTGCAGCATTTTAATTTTCAGAGTCAAATAATGGATAAGAATTTTGTAAATGCTGAATTGAAGTTTCAAGGCGATTATATTATGTACTAGAACAAGTAACATCGAAATTCGCTTCAATCTAGTCTTTTCTGTTTTAGGTTTCGTCTTGAGGATCCATTGGTCAAAGTCCAAAATAATATTTTTGTTTAGATAGAATTACTTCACATAAAAAGAGTGGACTCAGCTTAGAAGAAAATAATTCCAAGACAGAAACAACTGATTGAAAATATAAGCGAAATTTCATCTCTCTTTCTTGAATGCGAACTATTGCCATAAGATATTTTAAATAAGATCTAAATTGATCGCACAATCTAAAGCAACGAATGTTATGATAATAATTATGATAAAATTATGATAATTGTTGAAACTTCAGAATCCCATTCTATGTTTCACAATTTTTTATAACATATTTTGTAAATATATAAATGCTTAATTCGAAAAAATCACAGAAGTATCTTTTTGTAAATTCTTGTACTTTGTACTTGCAATACCCTTTTTCTTTAATTTGAAATGTTTCAATCTCAACGTTGAAATGAGATAATGTTACTTTGTATTTATCCAACAAAAAAACCTTGTTATGTTTCTTTTTATGCATGGATTTAATACTTATTAAGGATATTCCAAAGTAAAAATTTTTAATGAAATGCTCTTTTTTCAGTAAAGTAAGTCACCAAATTTTTACTAACCGTTTTTGTTCTATTTGTTTCAGCCAAACACTAGAAGACCCTTTGTGTATTCCTTGGTCTAATTGCAATGCAGCTAACGAATTTCCAAGTAATGTATCATCGGTTGAATCAAAAAAACCAAGTGAAACAATTCAAAATCATGTTAAAGGGCCTCCTCGACCGTTATATTTATGTGAGCATTGTGAGTTCACGAATTCTGATAAAGAGATCACAGAAAGTCACATCAAACAATCCCATGATCTCCAGCAAGACTATACTTGTAAAGATTGTGACAAATGGTACAGATCTTACAATCTTTTGAGAGAGCACATAAAACGAGCTCACGGAAAATTGCCATACATTTGTGGTGAATGTGATTTTAAAGCCAAGGAATATGGTAATCCTCGTGTGATGTGGTTCCACATGAGGGCTCGACACGTAAGCATCACTTGTGAAAGTAAAAAACCCTTAACTTGTAAAATTTGTGGATTTAAAAATACCAGTAATGGCATGTGGGATCACATGGAAAATAATCACATGAAAACTTATTATCATTGTGTAATTTGCAAATATTACTTCTGCTCGCAATTAAAACTTCGATTGCATACAGCCGAGAAACATACCATGAAACATTCGTCAAAAAAAAGAATCAAGCCTAAGAACCAAGTCAATAATTTCATATCAATTGCACCTAAAATAGATGGTCTTGAGTATCCTCCCATTCCTCCATTGCCTCCAATTATACCAATTACTAGTCGTTCGATAGTGTCTAAAACTCCTCCTGTTCCATTTAAATGTCCTTCAATAGCAAGTGCCCATTTAGAATATAATCTTTTTTTGCAAAATCGAGTATGCCTAGTTTGTGGTGTTGCCTATGACGCACAGTCTACTTTACATCAGCACCTGCAAAAGTTGCAAGAAGATGTCGATGCTATTTTGACTCCAACGTCCATTAATGTCTCATTGGAAATACCAAGATATATTGTTAGACAAAATAATGATAAGTTTGAAATTGTCATTGAAAATAAAATGGAAACAGAGGATTAGAAAACCCGTGATAAAACAGTGAAGAAATTAAGATGTAAGAATTTTTTATCGTTATTAAAGTCATTCTTCTACTGCAGTTTTTCCAAACCGTGATGTGAATTTTGTATGAAATCGAGAAGTTTATTTTCTGAGCTATTATTTTATCATACCGTATCAATCTATGAAAGAGATTTCCCATCTTTACTGTCATTAAAATTAATTTTCAACGGCATAAGTCAAGTGGGTGACAAACAAATGTATATGTATTGTCATGGTAGAACCAAATAAATTATTCCTTTCATTATATTGTTGTATTTATTGCTTCAAATATTCAAATATTCTACTGCGTATGAACAATACGTACAACTTTGTGAAAATATCGTTAAGGCCATGTATAAGTTACGTTACTTGGCGCTTGTAACCATATTTCAGGTTTTCAAGCATCTCATTAAAAAATAACAATTAAAATTAACTGTTCGTAGCAGACAAACGTAAAGAAAGCGATAAAGAACGTTTATCTACTGACTAAAATGCATTTCCTCTATTTGCTTTCCAGCGAGATGCCAGAAAAAATGAAAGCTGGTAAAGCAGGAATTCGATAAGTAATATATGGCCATAAGTGTTTAAATTTTTTAAATCTTTATTCATGTAATGAAATTTGTTTAGGCATTTTTAAATTCGTTCAGGTTTGTACCGAACATTATTTTTACTAACACAGTTCTATTTTGTTTTAGTTTCACGATTACCTGCAAGCCTTGGACAATTGGAAAGATCTCCGATGATAACATCGAGTTTAGTATCGAATGTAAGGAAGAAAGGCTCGATAGAGAGAGTGAAGACGAAGAGAAATTAATGGAAAAGGCAAGTTTGGTCAACCCTGTGGCAAATCAAGCAATCAATTCCTTGAAGAATGATAAAAACAATTTGGATATGTACGATAAAAATCAAGCTGCGTTCTACACTTCAAATGATAACTTTCATGATGAGAGCACTTCAATCACTGATTGTCCACCTCTTCCTCTTGAATGTGTTTTGCTTGATGAAAAACAGACAATTTTTCCGTGTGAATTGTGTGAAAAGGTTTTTAAATATAAAAGAGGTGTGCAGGAACATATGAAACGTTGTCACACCCAAACCGCACCTGTAGAATGTTACATTTGTGGAGTTAAATGCAGCAATTTTTATTTGAGACGACATATAAGAAATCGGCATACGAAACCTACCTTTGAGTGCAAAAAATGTGGCAAAGGCTTCGATAAAAAAGAGAATCTTGATATCCACAAATGTACGAACCACATGAAATCCACTTTTGAGTGTAAAAAGTGTGGTACAAGCTTCGCCAAAAAAGAGAATTTCGGTATCCATAAATGTATCAAGGACATGAAATCTGCTTTTGAGTGCAATAAGTGTGGCCAAAGCTTTGACAAAAGAAAGAATCTTGATACCCACAAACGTATCAAGCACAAAAAGAAGTATAAATGTCTTTTCTGCCAGAAAAATTTTCGAGACAATTTAAAAGTAAAGACTCATATGAGAATCTATCACGATTTGAGACCTTTTCCTTGTCCCGCTTGTAATAGACATTTTGCGACTAAACAAGCAATGCATCAACATTTACTCTTGCATACAGGAATGCGTCCTTATGCTTGTGATATCTGTGAAGAAACCTATACTCAGAAATCTAATCTCTCCTTTCATAGGAAAACTCATCCTGGACCACTTCCTCCCATTACACCTACATCTATAACTCATATTGTGGATAATTTTATTCAGACGTTGGAGTTTAAACGTCGAAGAGAGGGAAAGGCTAAAAAAAAAAAGGGTGATAAGATAAAGTGTCCTGATAAAGATGAAGAGAAAATAAACAAGGAAAATTAAGAAAGAAATTTAAAAATTATTTTGGAGATCAGTCAGAAAGTATCATAAGTTTTAAGAAAAATCTGATATTGAAAGAATAAGAATTATCTTAAAATAATTTGGGAATTAAAATATTTATTTTATCATACGTTTTTTAAATTGAAAACTTTATGTTTTTATAGAGTATCTAGTATTTAAATTAAGAATTATTTTTGTTTCCTTGTAGATGATATTTGTAAAAGAATTGCTTTATATTTTGTGAAAAACTGTTGTGCAAGCAACTAAGTGCTAAAACCGAAATTAAAATGTGAATTATTTTTTTTGTATGTTAATAAAATTTGATTACAAATATAATTATATACCCATAATATTAGAAATTTCTTCTGTTATATTTGTATTATCGAAAAAGAAAATAAAGAAGAGTTTTTTATGTGATATTTTCGTTTCAAAACATAAATTATTATTATTATAGAATATTTAGGTGAAGCAAACATAGTAAGTAAATAATACTGTCACTTTCTCTCTTGTATTTTACTTTATTTTGCTAATTATATTAAATCTCTTTTTTTAGCTTCATCATCAATGATTTTTTTATTTCTTTAATGCCAAGGGACATTCGGACATTTCGAATGAATGGAAGATGATAAAAACGAAAGAATTTCTTCTTCACAAAGTTTAATATCATCGTCTTGGGATTTTATCTCCATCTAAGCATATTTAAATTAAATTTCAATTTTAATGAGATGTTTGTAAATGATATACTTAAAAATCGACCTTAACACTAAAA
This sequence comes from Synergus laeviventris, assembly GCA_032275145.1. Classification (NCBI taxonomy): domain Eukaryota; kingdom Metazoa; phylum Arthropoda; class Insecta; order Hymenoptera; family Cynipidae; genus Synergus; species Synergus laeviventris. Next base: position 11,502,576 of record JAUESI010000003.1, on the reverse strand, counting down.
ATATTAATCTTTTTATAAAAATGGGACCTTTTTATACTTATTCAGTATTTCGAATAAAGAAAACATTACCTTTTTAACCAATGATTGTATTATTTCCTAAATTGTAATAAGCTCTGAAACTTCTTTTCATTGCGACTACATATTCCATACACTTAAACAATTTATTCGCCCCTTATTCCCCCTAAGAGAATACAAATTTTTTTTAAACACAACGAATTCATATTAGAATTCAAGTAAGTATTAAACATGAGCGATTTTCTTAATAATGAACAAATTCGATTAATACTGACACTCCTTTTTCTGTTTTAGGATAATGCTACAAGATCCTCTGGATTCTCCCTGTACTCTAAACAGTGAGGAAGTTAAGAACAAACCACCTCCTCCACTTCGAAGAAGAAGAAGGCGGCGAAAAAGACTGAATCGCAGAAAGCACGATGGACAAAAGAGAAAAGATGAAAAGAATATGACTAAAAATAATTCTTCCGAAAGTTGTTTTACTTTTGTAAAGACTGAAAATCCAATGGAAAATAACTCTACGCCAAAAAATCTTTTACGTGTAAAATCACAAGCAGAATTAGAAGATCCAGGCACAATACAAAATCACTTTATGGTGCCAAATCCTCACGTAAAAAAAAATTTAATTCGCCTCGTAAAATCAAACTTTTTTAACAACACGAGTGAAAAGTTTATCTTGACTAAAAGTTCCGCTGGGGTCCAATATTTAACTCCCGTAAATCCTGAATTTCAAAATCAATTAGCAAAGAAATTTTATATCATAAGGAAGTCGCCTTCAACGAAACCAGCAACTTTAATAATGCAAACAGCAAAGCAAGTTTTAAGTTTTAAACCAAATCTTCAAGTTTTAAGGACACTACCAATGAAGCAGCCAGTTCCGGCAAAACTACAAGTCGTAAAAACGGAACCATCTTCAATAGAAATAACTTCAACAAATACAACTTCAACGCGACCAACTTTGACGAAACAAACTTTAACAAAACCAATTTCAACGAAACCAACTTTAATGCTTCCACCTTTAACGAAAACAATTTTAATGCAACCAAATTCAATGCCATCAACTTCAAAATATCAGCAGAAAGTTTCAAAAGAGCCCACAATTTCGGAAAAGCTAAAATTGTTGACAATGCAAACAATTCCGTTAAAACAGGAAGTCTCAAATTTTCCAGAAATAATAACCTCTGATGAATCTTTAGGCACTGCAGATAATTTGGAAGATTACAAATGTGCCCATTGCCAAGTGGATTTTTTCTCGCTCGAGACTCTCGTCGAGCATTTGCAAAAGATCAGACTTCAATGCGAGACTTGTAAAGAATACTTCCCCTCAGAAAAACATTTGAAACTGCACTTGAAGCAGGCGCATAAAATAAAGGGATACAAGTGCTTGAATTGTAACTTCTTTGGTACCAGCATGTGGGGTCTAAAACTTCATCAATCAAGAGATCATTGTAAGGAGTACTTGAACCCGTGTGAAGAATGTGACAAGGTATTCTCAAGTGCTGAAACCTTGAATAACCACGTCAGACAGGTACATGAAACTTCTTCAGCATCGAATCTTCTTTGTGAATGGTGTGGTAAAGGGTATAAAAATTTCTACACACTTCAGCGCCACATCGAAAGTATCCACCAGATGATTAAATATCCTTGCAAACATTGTGACAAGGTCCTCTTTTCCAAGTCCACATTAGCCCGGCATGTAAGGTGGCATAGTAATAAGGAAAAAATAGTTTGTGAGCTCTGTGGAAGAACATTCAATATTAAGTTTGACCTTCAGGTTCACATGAGGCAACACACTGGCGAGAAACCTTACCAATGCTCAATTTGTAGTAAAGCTTTTGCTAAAAGAACCACTTTGAGGCAGCATCTTTTAACGCATTCAGGAAGGAGACCTTACGTCTGTGATATTTGTGGAAGATCTTTCACCCAAAAGCCCGGACTCACTGCCCATAGAAAATCACATCCTGGTGATCTTCCACCCATGCCGAGTCTTTTCATTGATGAAATTTTGAAAGATCTTCCAGAAGATGCTTTCCAGAACCAGGGAAAAAAATACGACGGGGTTCAAACTACTCCAAATATTGGACGAAATGAAAATGAAGGTAGATCGATGGAGAAAGGGGCTCATGAAGAACAGAAGGAGGAAGATAATGATGAGGAGAAAGGAATGAAAGAAAAGGAAGATAATGATGAGGAAAAAGGGTCAAAGGAGAAGGAAATTTATGAGGAGGAAGGAACGAAGGAAAAGGAAGATAATGAGGAGAAAGGAGCGAAGGAAAAGGAAGATAATGAGGATAAAGGAACGAAGGAAAAGGAAGATAATGATGAGAAAGGAGCGAAAGAAAAGGAAGATAATGAAGACAAAGAAACGAAGGAAAAGGAAGATGATGAGGAAAAAGGAACGGAGGAAAAGGACGATAATGAGAAAAAAGTGACGAAGGGAAAAGCGAAGGGTAAAAATAAAAAGGAACAAAACGAGAAGAAGAAAAGAAAGAGAAAGAATAGTGATTCGGATGAGGAATGGACTCTCGATTCCCGTCTACCTTAAGGGATTTTCGTTTATATTTAGGTCCATGAGCGATTATAACTGATCAAATTGCATAATTAGTTAATTCAATAATTGTAGTGTATTATCAAATTTTAATGCAAAGTATACTAAAGTGAATTGAACTGATCTAAGCTAAATTTATAGAAAAAAAAGAGTTTAAAATGAATCTGTTTGTATTCTTATTGAAGGATACCTACGATTCTTATTCAATTTGATCAGTTTTAGTTTCTCCTATTATTCTTATTTAATTTTTCGTTTAAAATAAGCAGATTTTTAATATTTGGAACTTAGAAACTTCTAAAAAAGAACTGGATATTCTTCTTTTTCTGTCTGTTTTTTTATTAAAATGAAACTAAACACATTTTAACTAAAATGAAAGAAACTATGTATGATTAAAATGATAGAAGTTAATTTGCATAATTAATTAGAAACATCTTATTGTTAATCTATACAACTATTTTTTATCCATAGTTATTTTTCTGTCTACTGTTTAGAAAATATTTGAGAATGTGGGGGGGTCTTTCAGCTGTACATTTTTGTTTGTCCGGTTATTGTATATTTGTAAATGACCTATAGATCTAAACCACTAGTCGATTATTTTTCTTTGAAACTTATTAATATTGCTTGTAATTAACGCACAGTGTTATATGAAATAACATTTTCGAAACATAATACTTAGTATTAAATGGAAAGTTATATAGGCACTTTTAGAGATAAAATGTAGTATCTTGAAAATAATAATTATTGTATAAATTATTCATGAAATAAGGCAGATTATATTGTAAAGCACGTTCGATCTAAGTAAAAAATGTCTATTATTTCTTGTTCTGTCCATGTATTTTTTTCCACGTTCATATTAATGAATTGTTTATTGTTGATGCAATGCATTCTAAAATAAATCTAATTTCATGAAAATTAATGCCTACTTTATAAAGAACAAATTTTATTGGGATAGTTAAAAGATTTTTTAAATAAAATTCTTAGATATTAATAATTACTGAATAGAGTCACATTTATCGTGGTAAGTACAGTAAGATTATGAAAAAATTTTATAATTTTGTTCATTAATAGTAAAAACTATAATTTCAGGTGTAAAGCAATGTATACAAAAAGAAATTGAAACTTTTTATCATTGAAATTATAAGTTATAATTTCTTGATCTCGTTTCAATGAGACGATGCGTTTCATACATTTTTTATCAATTAATTTATTAATATCTTATTAATATTTCAACCAAGTATTTTACACAATCTTCAAGAATTAATTGATTTTAGTATCTAATTATACATATCGCAGTGCTATAAATATATGTGTGTTATTCTACAATTTATTGTAACCTTTGTTTTAGGTTTTGCAGCAGCCAGAAAATAAGCAGTCGTCGAGCCCTACATGACTGCAGAAAATGTAATATGACATTTCGTCACGTATGGAAATTAGTGGAACACTTAAAAAATTCCCACGGAATCAATCAAGGTTTTAAATGCGATGAATGTGGCAAAGCTTTCCGAAGTCCAATGAATATTGCTCGACACAAATTGCTCCACACAGGTGTAAAAAGATACACTTGTGATATTTGCGATTATGCTTGTTACCAGAAAACAAATCTTGAATATCATCAACGAAGGCACTCGAAAGACTATTTTTTCTTTTGTGAGATATGCAGAAAAGGATTTCACCAGAAAAAAGAACTCATAGAACATGGAAATGTGCATGCTGGCCTGAAACCATATCAATGTAAATGCTGTGACAAGTCTTACCCATATAAGAAAAATCTGGTGTCTCATATCCGAATTCATCATCCTGAAACGACAAGAACAAGGACTAGAAGCTATAAATATAAATGTCAATATTGTAAGGAAAAATTTTTCAATAAAAAATTACTTCAACAACATTCGAAATTACATAAGAGTTTTCCGGAGAATTCAAAGGTATGTGATTTGTGTGGTCTGCAGTTATCTTCGAAAAGTGCACTTACTCATCATCTGAGGACACATACTGGAGAGAAATCGATCATCTGTAATATTTGTGGAAAGGGTTTTGCTAAATGGGATAATTTGAAGGTTCATCAGCGAATACACACAGGAGAAAAGCCATTTATTTGCTCGCAGTGTGGTAAAGCTTTTTCTCAAAAATCTACACTTGTTCTTCATCTGAGATATCATACTGGAGAAAGGCCTCATTGTTGTTCGAACTGTGGAAAAGATTTCGTCTCCAGTTCGCTTCTGAAAAGACACAAACAAACTCATATTAATACTAAGCTTTTTTAAAGAAATTAAAGAATATTACTCTAGTTAAATTAATCTCACGTTCTATTTCTTTTCTCGTTAACCACTAGAGGTCCCGCGTTGAAACTTAGAAGAAAATAAGTCACAAATGTGCTTTACAAGTCATGTAAATTTCATCGCCGGACCCTTTGTAGTTAGCATGAAAAAAAATCTGATTAAAGAGTAAATAGACAAAGAGTGAAGATGTTAGTAGAATAAGTGAAAAATATTAAGTAAGATTTTTCGATGAGTTCAGTTTAAATTAGAAATCAAATCGTCGATCATGATTATTTAGAAAGAATTAATTTAAGAAGATATTAAATTATGCGATTTACATACAAAATAGTGTATTTTTTTACTTTTACTTTCCTCCTTTTTTATTTTTACATTCATAAAAAGTATTATATCATTTAAGATTATTATTATTTAGCTTTAGAAATTGAGCATCTGTTTATTTTATTTTATTTTCTAGTTTTAGGATTCTATATTAAATTCAAAAAATATAAAAGTTTAATTCAAAATACGGCTATAGCTCAAAATTTAGATTGAAATCTGATGTAATTTTTGTTTATTTTTACACTGTATATGTAATATTAGAAATATTTATCATTTTATGCTTTCTAATTATATTTTTGCCAATTTCAAATCTTTTGTTACAGAAGCTGGGTGAACCATGTTGAACTTCAAAGTCATGCCGAATACAAGGTCAAGTTGGAGGAGACTCTTGAAAATTCAGACAATAAGTAAGTTTTACAATGATTTACAAAATTAATTTTCCAATATATTTTTTTTCCCCTTTTCTGGAATGACATCTAGTTTTGATGAATTCTTTTATAACAAATTCTTTTTTCATAGAGTTTCTCAACTGTAAATTAGAACAAAATGAATCGGAAACCAATCCTTATATCATTTATATAAACAATGAATTTAAATGAATTGAATAAATCTTCACAATTCTGTTTCAGATTCGAGAACAGTGGTGAAAAGTCCTGCGAATTTTGTGAGGAGAAGTTCCACTTCGTCACCAGATTAGTGGCACACCTACGTATAGTTCACGGAATTCTCAGGCCCTTCAAGTGTGATAGCTGCGGAAAAACGTATCCTCAGCAATTCATGTTGAACGCCCACATTAAAAAATCCCATACACCTAAAATAATGCCTTGCAATCAATGTGACTTCATGGGAGTCTCAAAAGCAGATGTAGAAAGGCACAGAAAAAGATTACACAAGGAGGTGAAGTACATATGTGAAATATGCAGTGAAGTCTTCCTTGCTGAAGAATTATTGATGACACATACGACCATGCACGAATTTATGCAGTTCCATCAGTGCAACGCATGTGGGAGTACTTTCGATGATCTCTATAGTCTCAGGGAACATAATCACCTTTATCATTATAATGTAAATCTAGGAATAGCAAAACAAACCGAGGATCAACCATCACAACACAAATGTGATATTTGTGGCAAAACTTATAAATATCGATCTATGTTAAAGCAGCATAAAATAAAGGGTCATTCAGACCCTGTTGCCTGTGAGAGGCGAAGATATCTTTGCGCTCTTTGTGGAAAAGAACTAAAAACTGCTAAAGGTTTAGAGATACACACAAGATCTCATACTGGGGAGAAGCCATATACTTGCGAAGTTTGTGGAAAATGCTTTGCTTGCGAAACTTTATTAAGAACCCACAGTGTGACCCATACGGGAGAACGAAAATATTCCTGTGATCAATGTGGCAAAGCTTTTACGCAAAGGTCAACTCTTGTTGTTCATAAGAGGTACCATAGTGGGGAAAGGCCTTATCTTTGTCCTCGATGTGGTAAAGGCTTTGTTACGAGAACTGTACTTAATACTCATTTAAAATCCTGCCGCTGATAAATTCAGTAGAAATCGATTCCAGGATTTTGTTTTATTACTATTAATCGATTACGATTAACTATACTGCATTTTGCTAAAATGCTTTTTAATTTTGAAAAGAAATGGAACGACCTAAACGAAACCTAGAAAAAAAGTTCGACGGACTGAAAATATTTAACTTCCTTTTATCAGGAAGTTGAGGTTTTAAGCTGTTTTAAATTTAGTGAACTTTGCTATTTTTTAACAATAATTATTTATTTAATTAAAAATTTTAAACAAAAATATAAACCGCGAAAGTAAACGAGCTGGTAAAATACAAATATTTGCTCTTTTATCTTTGTCAATAAGTAATAAATATACAAGACCGTCCAGTAAGTGACAGATTGATTTAGATCTGTCGAGAGAATTTTAATATTTTGAATATGTGGGAGATTCTATGCAAATAATATTTTTCTCGTGTTTAGAAAAATTATTATACCATATTAGAATATCATATACCATATTTTGGATCATTGTGAGTACTTCGGGGAATAAATTTGTATAGAAAAGAATCTGTTAACTCGATATTTTTCTATGATTCGTAGAATTTCCTACTTTTCTATTTTCAATACTCATTAAAGATATCAATTATTATGAGATTAATACTGGTAAGCTTATTAGAATATTCGCATAATATGGAAAATAGGACAATAAAATGCAATTCAGATCAATTCTTATTATAGTTTACATGTATTATTAACTGTAAACATTTATTATATTTACACTCAATATTTTAAGAAATAAGTATTAACATCCATTTTTTCTCTTTACTGAAATTCATTTTGCTCATAATTTTAGCATTATTCCATATCAATGCTTTCGTGATAAATGGATCAATAATATTGCAATTATTTGCACAAACCTGTATTATGTATTATCTACGCTAAAATATTATTTTGGCGTTATCTAATTCTTTTTGACATCACAAGAAAGTATTTTTATACTTAGTTACCCAAGTAAGATTATATTTTTAATTTTCAACGATATTAGTTATATAGAATAATTAGGAAATAATAATTAAAAATAAATTTTTTTTTGTTTGCCACCAGGCAATATTATTTTTTTTAAAATTTTATAAATAACCAAATTCTTGCCGAAAACCTACATTCCAGATATTTATTTGTAGTTCTTAGCTAAATCAAATAAATTTATGTGACAAAAAGAGGGAATTCATCCTAATTTGTCTCTTCGTTTTCTAAGTAGCTTTTATAAAAAAATTATTAACGAAATTGTTCGATTTCTCAAAATTCAAACTCTTTTCATTTTTATTTTTATAGGTTTACGAGGTTGATATATATTTGTACATAGTAATTTACACTACGAAATTGCTGTGCAGTTAAAGGGTATTTTAAGTAAAACGTATGAACAGAAAATGCATTTTTCTGAAATTTTAAAAAGAAAATAAACATATTAATTGTGACATATTTTCAGAGTTTTATTTCCTACTTTTTTTCGTTATAAAATTTAATTCATTTATAGAATTTTAAACGATTCGAAATACAATTTATGCAGTCAGACTCTTTTTAAACTTTCAATATGAAAAGACTGCTCGTATCAAATTTTGAATACATAAAAATAAAACAATTGAGCATACGACTCTAGTCAAATCAAAATCGAAATTATTATTCCTTTAATTAATTACTTTTATTTCCTCATAATTTTTTCTCCTCAAATAAAAATACATTATTCAAGAAAGTATTAAATCCATAAAATCTTCAGTCACGAATTTGAAAACATCAGTAAACCTCGAAATAGTTGGCAAACGACTTCGCAGTCGAAACGAGCGGCAGTTGTTTTTAGTTTCCGTCGGTCAAAAATTCTATGAGGAAGAAGAGCACCATTTCCTTATTTCACCCGTTCACGTTTCTAGTTCGGATTTCAGTGTTTTTAATTCGGTTAATCATTAGTACTCATTTGTATGAACTATCAAGATGTTCCTCTCGCTTGATTGCCGTCCTCCATGCTATAAAATAAATCAGGTAAGTTCCACTATCACCTAAGACATCGGAAAATAAATAAACGATCCGATTTCGAAAAGATCGTTGCAACTTCGCCATTGCTGTCAAAAATTCAAGATTCCTCCCTTTCCACAATCTGCCATAATCCGATCCGAAAGTTACCTTCAGTCTTCACCCCTTCACCCAGAGCTCAAATCAATCACAAATGACCTCGAAACCTCGATTTATTATTCTAACCAGCGATAAATTACGCCTAGACGAACAACTCTCTTCTATAAAAAATGTTTTTCTTCTACCAGAAAAATCTCATTTATCGAAAGTCTAAACTGACAAGCTATTTTTTGCTAGTGCTTGTAAAACAAATTTGTATTGATATTAACTAGAATTCGCTTGGATTCCCTAGGAATTTGATTTGATTGAATTATTTATTAATTACGGAATTAATTAATTCATTGATTAACACATTTAATAATTAATATTTTTTAATCTTTAAATTCTCTATATATTCTCGGTTTCAGTAACATTTTCGAGAATATTTCCAGATTTGAAATTCTCGAGAATTTGTGAACTTTCGCGCGGCTAGCCTGGCTAGGCAGCCATCTTGTAAAAGTGTTCCCGTGGTGTGTTTGCAGGCAGGTTTGATAAGGAGACCAGGAAATTCGACGGGGACTGGAAGTCCTTTTCGAATCGTTGCAGCGGTCCTTGCCAGTCCCTGGGGATCCAGGTGACCTTACGCGAGGCCACAGGACCTTTTATTGTTCTAGCAACGGCGAAAAAACTAATTCCGCGCATTCGTTTCACTCGAAGATGGTGAGTATTGCCAAGCCGTTGCTAAAATCCCTCTAAACTTTTCATGTCCATTGCACACTCTTGACTTCAGCTTTCTCTCGCAGCTATAATTGACTTTTATTTGTATTTCTCTCACCTAAAGTGATTTTTCGATAAAACGTCAATGACAATGTGCCCATGAGGGACGACGTTCTTTGTTAACCTAGATCGGAATCATGAATCCTGCTTTCCGAATAGGAATCATTGACTCTCCTCGGGGAGAAATCAGGACTTGTTGATTTCATGTCTTGTCTTTGTCGCGAGATAAAACAACTCCTGGATGTGTCAACACATACAGATTATTTCCATGATTAGCACTCAGAATTCAGAGGCTGCACGCAGTTCACGCAATTGTCAAAAGTTTTTGTGCATGTTGGTGCATGTCGCCAGGGTCGAATATATAGAACACATCCTGTATGCAATTTATGATTTTTTTTCGTTCTTTTTTGTTTTGAATGGATTAGAGGTGGACGAGGTTAGTTTGGTGAGATTAAAGATTTTGTGATGTAGGGTGAATATTGCTTAGATGTGTGCTTGGATTTTTGGATGGAATGTAATGGTGGAATTTCCGGATATTTGATGATAACTCGCTATATGAGATATACCTGAATGCAGGTCAAACTGTCATATTCAATTAAAATTGCTAGTACTATTTGATGATTTTGCTGATAAATAATGGTGAGGGATTGAAAGTACGATAATTTTGATAATTTTATCGGATGCCTGTCCTAAATTTTAGGTTATGAATTTTGTTTAAAGACATTTTTTTAGTTTTTAAATTTGGTAACAACATTTTCTCGAAATTTTATCTGTAAAATTAGATAATAGTCAAACATATGAAATGCTCTGTAAGAAATATATAATAACCGTTTATTATTTAAAAATAGTTTAAATGTTCCACATCACAAGTGGAAACACTTAAGGGTTACTTAACTGTGATCTGGTTTCTAATTGAAATTTTTAGAATTATAGAGTAGTGGATTTTTGCTGGAATTATAATTTTCGGGGTGAAATTAATTTAAATTACATATTATATTATTCTCTGTTTATATGGTTTATATATACCTACTTGAAATATTATTTATTTAAAATTAGAATTTTTGATAAAAAAAAAATCATTTTAGCATTTTTCTGATTTAGTCAATGAGCAATACTAAAAATAACAAATTCTGTATTTGGAAACAGATTTACTAGAAAATATTTCAATCTTAGACATGGCGACTGTATAATTATTAATTATTTAATTTAGAAATTTATTGTCCCTTTGTATGAGAATATATGAATTAAAAAACTGGTTCGAGCCAGGAACGCAATTTATTCTAACTTTAATTGATACTTTATTCTTCAGACATCTAAAAATTTATGTTTCATTCTCCACTGTAATTTCAAACCCATACATCCAATTAAAATAAATTTTATTGTAAGGTTCATTAACCTTGATTGGTAAATTGTTGTATTCTACCGAAAATGCTAAAACAATTTAAGAAAATAAATAATAGAAATATCATTTAGAATGAATATTAACTATAAATTGGTTTTAATTATAGAGTTCAGCGTCTACGGGGGGCACGGAGGGGTCCAGTCCAGCCTCCAGCCCTGCATCAGCTACGAGTCTCGCAATGGCAGCGCCTAAATACGGTACTCTAGTACCTAACCGCATCTTCGTTGGTGGTATCTCAGCAAGTACAAGTGAAGCTGAACTTGCTCAGCTTTTTTCCGCCTATGGCAATGTAAAAGCGACTAAAATAATCTCTGATCGTGCGGGAGTGTCAAAGGGATACGGATTTGTCACATTTGAAACTGAAGAAGAAGCAAAAAGACTTCAACAAGAGGTTTACATTTTTTTAAATTCACTTGAAGATCAAACAATTCAAAACAAATACTTTCATTTAAATGCCTAATGCTAATTGTTGATTATTTTTATTTACAGTCTGAATGTATTGTACTGCGAGAGAGAAAGCTAAACATAGCTCCTGCCATTAAGAAACAGCCTTTCAATCGATCGTTCGATGGCGGATCAGGTTCTCCTCCTGCTGTGCCTACTAGTACCTACTATTATACGAATGGTCAGTGAATTTTTTAATCGATTAAAATATCTTTATTGCTAATGGAATGGCATATGTGCGATTGGTGTTTTTGTAAACTCATACTGTTGAACAAAAACTTAATTGCTTTTGATCCCTGTATGTACAATTTTACTCTCTAAATAAGGTTTAGATTGAACTGAAAAGTAGGAAGAAACCCTAAAAATGGGAATTGTATTAAGTTAAAGTACTCTTTTAGGTATGAGCCTCACCTACCAAAATGGAATGACGTTTTACAACGCACCAGCTCCAGCACCCGGAACTGCGATTGCTCCTCCACCAACTGATCCAGCAGCGCTTTATCAAGCCACAGGAGTCTTCGGTATGTACATTTTTATCACAAGGCACGATTTAAAACGCAACCATTGTTTTCCATCACAAGAGTTCATTGAAGTTTTCATTGCTTTTTTTTCTAATATTCTCCTTTTCTTTAACACTTGTAATTTAACTTCTTCTCTAATCTAATTTTCCCCGCTCTCGAATTTTGTAACCAGAGTTACAATTTCGAAAACCCCAACCATTCAGATTGAGTGCAAATTCCAATGAATCTAATATACTAACTACAAAATAAGTAGCTGTGCATACCATTATCACAGGAATTTGCAGTTATTTTTAATAGTTACTATCCGAAATTGTATTCTTGTTCTTAATTCACGAATGCACATTACAAATCTACGCACAGATATTTTACAGCAATTGCGGCAGTGTAAGAAAGTGCAAGTTTGCCAGTTTTATAATAATCGGACCGAAATTCTTGGATTCATTTATAAGATCTAGAGAGGTTTTCATCAATTTATCCGCGTTAAAAAAGTTGGACCAACAAATCGATAGTTTCCCACAAATTAAAGCTTTTTGCTAAGCTAAATTAAATATAAAATTGTGGGATAAAATAGAAATGAAACCCGCCACTTGAGAAATAAAGACACTTTCTCACCAGCTACGCTTAAGCGTACAGTCTGAAAGATTCTGCGTTATTTAAAATTGGATTCGAGAAGTTCAAAATAGTCTTAAAAAAATTAAAGAAAAATGATGGATAAAATCTTGTGATCGGAAAACATGTTCAAATAGAAGTAATATTTTTTCAAAAAGAAGTTTTTATCTTTCGTAATCTTTATTACTTTTACCTATAGAATTTTTGTTTAATGCTATCAGCTCTATCTGATAGAAAAGTTCAACTTGAATTAAAAAGTAGCTTGAATAGTTGAATAAAAAGTGTAGATCTTCGAGTTTGACGATCGTAACCTATTGAGAACGGTAAATCTGCTCCTCAGGGCCGCAAGCGACTACCAGTCATCAGACATTTGCTCCGGTCATGTATCCGTGTCCAGCACCATCCCTATACATGCCGCAACAGTATCAGTATTCACCAATGCCGGTAAGTTTCCTTAGTCGTCGAAGTCCCTTTAAATTGTCGCAAAATGATATTTGAGTCATTACAAACGTGGTATCGTTGGGTTTCTCCTACTTTATATTGAATACTCGTGAATTAAGTAGGGGAAAGCTCTGTCGTGATTTTTCAATTATCCAGTTAAATGTAGTATCGGTTACGGTTTGACAGACAAACGGTCTTATGGGAGAAGCAATACCACCGGCGTTTCTACCCAACCCTCAGCAAATGCCTACTTACGTTCTTCTCGACGCTATACAGTATTGAGGTCTAAAGGTACATGGTCTATGGCGTCTAGATTTTGATTAGCAGCATGCACTGCAATTTGAGCATATGTTCTATGTGTCAGCTCATATTTACCGCATGTCCTGTTGCTGCCGCATGCTCAAAGCACCTACCTTATTTTTTGCCATGATTTTGCATTTGTTTTTTTTTTGTATTATATTTTCAAATTTTCTCAGTAAAATGGACCAAATCGATATGAAATCAGACAGAAATAATATGTTTAAAAGTAAGATTAGATTACCAATTCGAACTGCTTGTCTGATTCCAAGTTAAATCGATTAAGGATTTCCTAAATGTAAATAAGGTTATAATGCTGAAGCTGGCTGAAATGGATCCTTGATGCAATTTATATGAGATTTTATATATTGCATTGTATTTCGCGATGTTACTCATAATTTATTTTTTATTTAATTTTTCACGCTTACTGTTACAGGCAAAATGAGTTTTTTTGCAATCTAAACATTATGTTTTATATTTTATATGTTTCAATGGTAAAAGTTTATTCAGTGTTGTACAAATCTTCATTGTATCTAATAGTGCTATACGTATTTAAAAAATATCTAATAAAATGATCTTTTTACAAAAATTAAAAGGATCGTTATAAATCAATATATTGTTATTACTTTTTTTAGATAGTTTATACGCTTCCGAAGAGTCGCGGTTTTTAACATTCTTTTTGATCAATTGATCGCTCATTACATGTTTAAAATACAAAAAGAGACGTTATCTATTTTTTATTTAAATTAGTATTCTACAACTCTTCAATTTTATAATTTCGTGTTATTCTTTATGAGTTAGCAAATAATAGCTGATAATAGTATATTAATTTTTGCCATTAAGGGTCATCTATTAAATATAAAAGGCTTTTTCTAATGACCTAAATACGTATCACTACAGAAAATATTTTAATTAAAAATGAAGCCTTGTTTATGTAATATTTGTCCCTTATAAATAAGTTTACTCTTTTTATATGACCAAAACATTATTGAATATTATTCATGCAATTTCTATTTACAAAAGTTTGCAAAGTCGTTACACGCAACGTAAGTAATGTAATAATACACAAATAAGGTTTATCTGTACAGAAATGCAATATTTTACCGTAGCATAGCGACGTTAGAATTTCGAATAATTGTTTTTAATAAAATCAATATTAAATTAAACACAAGTTTTCAAACAAGTGTTCCTAATTTTAACTTTCAACATTGGGACGACACCCTGCTTCTAAAATGTCATACCGATTGAAATCCAGCTACTTTGTTATCGCAAAAATTATCATTTTTTATATCTTATGCTTTTGTTTAAAAGTCAAATTTTTTTAAAACCAGGCTTAAAACTTTTAGTTTTTCGTATTGTAAATAGCAAAGTTTGAAAGATGTTTCCGAAAGATAGGACACATTAGAAAACGAATACATATATTATCGAGGAAATTAATATAAAATGTGTTTATGTTTGTGTAGTATGAGCCGTATTACACAGGAGCAAATGCTGCTGGAGCTCAATACATGTTCGCAACTAGCAACTCTCAGAACACTACGAGTGTTAGCGGCAATGGTTCTGGAACAAACAACAACGGCACAGGTGCGACCAGCCCATCGGCAGCTCCTCCACCTCTTCAAGCTCTGCCTCCGCCGCCTCCAACTCATTACTATGCACCTGCCGCACCCCATCATCATGGCCCAGTAGCTGCGGGTCCAGTACCTGCGCCTCAGATGGATCATCTTTATTACTCATTTGCTGGACATCCTCCTCCACCACCTCATGCACAGATCGGCTTGGGTGATCAACAACTACTTCTATATACTACTGACCCATCGTGCCAACAACAGACGCCTGAGAGTCAAGGCAACCAACAGGAGGTAAGTTTATAAAAATCAAATACATTGCCTTTTATTTCAGTCTGAAGCTAGCAGTCAGATAAAAGTAAAGAATTAGACTGGACTCTTTAAAATTTGACTGCTTCCTTCAGTCTAGTATTGCGAGAGAGGGAGTCAACGAAGGCTGGCACGTTAGGAAAATTTTTTCTAGAACACTTTTTACACAAAAATTTTTATTTCTAGACACAATTTCATATAGTCATACATTCGTTGAAAATAAAGTCAGTAACGACGACTCAAACCATCCATAAAGTCTGAGTTACTGAGCTTATTTCTCTCCAGACTTCATTCTTGCATATCTCAATCTTATTCTAAACTAAATCGTAGGATACGCGTTCAACATCAAGCCACTCGGAGCAGCAATACAGTGAACCGCAGGCTAATCAGCCTTCAGGGTCATCTACACCTATGGTATCCTTAATGCCTATCAAACTTCCTATGTCCAGTCGTTATACTAATTACCATCCTTTAGCTCTCCACCCATCCAACTTGCAAAGTTCGCAGAACTGCTTAAACGAAACAGACGACTGTAACTCAAACCAGATACATTGTAGGGCATACGTTTATCATCCGGCTGTTTACATTCCTCAGTCAAATGCTGTATCTTATCATACCACTTCAGGAACAGCTAGTCTTCTTCCTACTCCTCCTCCCTCGACACAACAGACCTACGACTATAACCAGAAGCAAACTTTCCGCGACTATTCAAAGGGCATGGTCATGAGTCCACCAAACAATTACTCTCAAAATCCAAATTACTTGATGACCGGCATTAATCAGAACAGTTTTTCGAAATCTCAGGTTTCTAATAACCCTCAGATTTACAAGTACAGTACTGATGCCATGCACAAATACCAGTCACTCGGTATTCCCTCTTCACGATTCTCGGGACATCACTACAAGCGTAATTTCGGCCCCAACGCGGGTTCCTCTTCATCTTACTTGCCTCAAAAGTCCGGTGCCTACAGCTCACCACAGAACACGCACAAGTCCGCGGGGCAAACATACAACTCCGCGAATTTCAATAAAAACTATGAACACACCAATGGACGTAGAAACTACAACGAACATCATGCCGAAAATGCAAATACTAAATCTACATATAATTCGGGTCGTAAAAATACTTCATATCGATCCAACTCGACAACTGAGTTTGAGGTCCTGAAAAACGGTCAGAGTAATGATAGTAACTTCAGTTCGAATCGCGTCAATTTGCAAAGTAACACGAATTTGCAAAACAACGCGAATTTGCAAACGGGAAACAGTACAGAAACAGGGAATACTGACAAGCCAACGAGCCCGCCTCCTGCACCTTATTCTCCTATGACTCGTCCTCTTCCTACTCTTTCTCCACCCATCCCTCAGGTCCAGTTTTATACTCCGGCTCAAAACCGATTCCAACAACCTCCGCCAATGCAACATCAACAGCAGCCAAATCAACGCCGCTACGCTGCTCCACCACCGCTTCGAAGACCATCTGACAAGTACTCGAGTGCAACTCCCCAGAACTCAGTTCTCCGACAGCCTAACAAGTACAAAGTCAATGGCATTATTCAGACTGGTAACAAAGTCACCGATGATAGTATCGGGGGCGCTGGTGACGCTCCCTCTGCGGTAGGAAGAATGCATCTCACTCCACCGAGCACGCCTCGAAATCACTCGAGCGAACAAAACCAACTGGGTGACGCGTGCCATCAGATGCAGGCTCTGAATATTTAAACGTTCTCCATTTGTTGCATGCAGGACGTTTCCTACTCCTTATTGTGATCTCAGTCCTGCACACCGAAATCTCCCAAGACTCTTAATATTGTTGTTACTGATCTTCCCGGTCGAAATCGAATGGTCACTGAATTGTTGAATATTTATAGAGTAATACGAAACGACGAGATATCAGTATAAGGCGAGATATATCGACATTTACAGATTATAAGATATATACTAGGTACGAGGCACGGTATACATAAATAATATAAAAATATATATATAAATATATATATATTACACTGCATATATCTAATTATACATTTCAGGATCAGCTAAATTCAACTTAAAAGAAAAGTCAGATATTATACTACATTCTAGTAAACTGTCAAAGAAGCTCAGTTAAACTTCGCCCGAAGATCCCTTAAGATCTAGAGATAATAGCTTCCTTATAATTCTTATAATCACTGCCAGATTGCCTTCACGCAGTAGGTTTCTTCATGTAATCTCGAAAGACGTTAAGGTACCTTACTGCGTTAGGACCTGGGAACGCTAAGTGGAATTCTTGACCTTATTAAAAATATTGATATCTAAAGGGAATGAGTCGGTTAAGAAATAATTCAAGGGCCTTTGAAAATTTACGGTGATGCTGATAGGTTGAATTCCAGCTAACTATACACTGCGAAAATATGCCAAGTGCCAGTTGATTTTGAAGTAAAACTAACTTACTTTCAACATCACGGTCAGACGCGTATCTTCTAGAAGCTCGATTAAGTCGGCCTATATACAAACGAATCATTCCTATCATTCGCATAAAGTGAGTCTGTTTATTTAAAAAAAAAAAAAAAAAAGTATAATATTCGTGTTAATTGTCTTGTGATACATGTTAATTTAATTTATCTTAAATTAAAAATTCTCTAGACTGTCTTCTGAAACAACAGAATGTTTTCTTTCAAAGCTTATGTTCTGTTTCCGCGTACATGAAGTTTTATTTCTTTGAAAGAAATAGTTATTTATTTTTCCAAAACTGAGAATTAAGTTTTTCAATGATTTGTCCCCCATTGCTTTAATACTTAAATCTCCATTTCTCTTTCATATTTTTAGTGGAGCCTCTAAGTATTTCAGCAATATTTTTGAACACAATCTTCGGCCGATGGTTGAGCGAGTTTCTTTGTGAGTTCAAATAATGTAATAAGAAATACGTCAGTATAACGGCGATATTTGACATATTATGCGTGATAGGCTCGCCAAAATATGAATCTCGCGAGCAAGGCTAGAGTAGTTAGACGGATCCGTTTTACGGTAGACAGAAACAGATAACGTTGTTATTATCGTACAAATATATATGAGCGATCTGTCATGTGTTCAAAAAGAAAAAAAACAAAAAAAGAACAAACGAGGGTAAAATAGGGAGGCAGCTTAGAGTTGGTTTCGTAACAGTTGCTCAAAGCACTGCCAAAACTCCCTTTTCTTTTTCAACTCCCGACTGTATTTTTTCATTCGAGTACTTACAGTAAGATCGCTCACTGTGCTCGTCGATGGAAGAATTCAAAATCATTAATATTTATTATTAATATCAGTAATCAGAATAATTAATCGATGGAATTAACTTTTGGTTGCTTTATTACTCAACACAAAGAAGTAAAACAAATGCCTTTACCCGTTTTCCTCGGACAGAGAAATGAATACGAAATAAATATTTAATCAATCTTTTCACGCATACCTTCTTCCAACGAACGAGCGTTTTGATCAGTACTGACTTATAGTTTGATTAAACAGCGACTGCTTTCTTTTTTTCACGAAGACTCGGATTTCACTTCTTTCGAACGTTTCGCTCAATTGAAGAGAGAAAGAAAGAGAGAAAGAAAAAATTAAAACCAGAAAGCCCTGTGCCCAAACGAATAAGATAAAAATATTTAAAAAAAAAGATAATGAATTAAAAATGTGTCGGCTGTGAGCTTCCAAGCAAATAACAATAATTAAATTATTATAATATTAAAAGGTTTAACTGATAATCTACCTAATTGTTATGAACGTGGATTTCTTTTACCTACATAGGAAAAGAAAAAGGACATTTGTTATCTCATATCTCGCATATTGTAGCTTATATTATATAATAATATATATATATATATATTTAAAAGAACAAAGAGTTGTGTCGAGAAGTGAGAGAGGACATTTGCGAAACACAGTGTGCGTTGTGACCGTAACTGAAAGACGTGACTTTGTCCGATAGTCTAAACCATAGGAGGTAGGTGAGTGACTTGTTAAGGCCTAGAGTGAGTATTATATTTGTGCGTTGTTACAAAGGAAGATTAATTTATTAACAGAAAGATAGAACGAACGATAGGGATCGAGCAAAAGAGAGAGTGCCTTCTATTTGTTTCAATGGTTGTATCGTTGAATATTTATTGCATTACGTTCCAAAAGCCTGCAATGTTGTTAAAAACTAAAAGTGTTCGAAAATTGTTGTTCTTATATTTATTTATTGATTTAATGCGGGCTTTATGGCGACCCAAAGTGACTCCCGCGCGAATCCCAAAAAAAGATGAGAGAGTAAATATAAAAAAGGAACATCTTTGCGTTGGTTTAAAATGCGAGACGATAACATGGTAAACACGAGAATAACATTAAAATGGCAGCCAAATCATACGATCCTCAGTCATGCCATTTTGGAATGGACGAACTCATTTTGGCACCTATTTCTATGTACGATACACGTCATTAATCCGATAAATATTTAATTGTTAATAATGTATAACTCGTATCGACGGTATTTAAAGTGCAAGCGAGCGTGTATAAACTATGAGTGATCGTGTGTGCGAAAGCTCAAAACGTGGATAGGTGGCTGTGACTATAGTATGCAAGAATGTGTAAAAGTTGTTGCATGAGTTCTATTGACGAACACATACACAAATCAAGCAATCGTTACATTTTTGCGTCTCTTTATTACATTTAATGTCCCAGCTTTAAAATCGCTTTTCTTGTTCAGTAGCTTGTGTTGCTTTGAACAAAAGCGTGAACGATGTTTTTTTTTATTTTACTTGACTAAATTATTCATAAACTCACATATATTTTCCTTAAATTTTTAAAGAAATTAATTCTTTTGAACAATTTTTCTGAACTTTTTCTTTTACGTAAGTAAAGAACGTATTCTGTTAAGAAATAAAGAGACGCATTAATTCAGCGAGTGCTACCAACACATGTATATTTCACACGAAAGGAATACGCAGATATACGTACGTCCGTATGTATGTAAATTCGCAAGATATTAGCTTATAATAAAGCAAAATTCTGCGTTGGATTCGGTGAACCTTTGATTTTTTTCAAGATGCAAGCTTTATTTATCATTAATCGTTGTAAGAAACTGTACGCACCGAGTTTAACGTAGAACGGTACTGATAAAAGATAATATATTCACCGTAAGGTATATAAAAGAAAAGTCTAAGCTAAGAAGCTAGTATCGTAGATAGCGAAACATCGATAGGATGATAAATGTGTTATACGCGTACGAAGATAGGGACGCGTTTGAGTTTGTGGACTGCCAAGTACTTGCTTTAATAATATATGTGGCAAATGTAGCCTCGAATTTTGCTTTCAAATTTTAATCAATTAAGTTTAAACGAGACTGACTGAAAAGTAACTAAATCCTAAGATTTTTTTGTCTTACACAAAATATGTTTTAAGGAAGCATAAGGTGAAAAACTAGAATAAAATAGTTTTAAAGTTAAAAGCCAGCTATCATGCTGTAAGAATAACTTTGTGCATGTGAAAAAAACTTTATTCAATTTTTTCAACTGATATCCTAAAATGTTTTTTTGTAATCACACTGAATAGAAGTTTATAGCGTACCTGACAATGAAAACGGTCAATTGATTTTTTTTAGTTGTTAATCAAACTTAACTATTCGTTTTTTTTTATTTCACTGCTTTAGTCAAAGTAAGAATTACTTAATAGATATTTTGTGCATCGCTGCTTCGGTCCGTTTCTTAGGGACAAAATCCGTAGGAAGTACCTCGCAGGATCCACAAGCTGAACCCTTATAAAACAACAGAAAATTTATGTACCAATATGACATAAAATATACACAAAATGACACGTAGGTTGTTATTACGGGATATAAGATTTGATTAATTTACGATAATAAAAGTACATGATATTATAAGAGATACATATTATATTTAAAAAGTCTATTATATTATTATATATTATAATTATAATGATAAAAAGAATAAAGACGACTATGCATGAACATAGCTGGAAAAATAGAAAAGCAAGAGATATAGCGTCAAATAAAATGTACATCTCTATCGTAAGTGAAAGAATAATAAAACTTCATGCAACGTGAAACCTACTCAATTTGTGAAGTCTTATATTTCACCCTAACTCTTTAAATTTTAAGTTTATTTCTTTTCAATTTTTATTAACTTATTTTAATTTCAGGATAATTGGAATACAAAATAAAGTCATTTTTTTCTTTATAATATGCATTTATTGAATGCGCACACATTGCAAAGAAAATGTATATACATAGTTACTAAGCTGTGTCTCCCGAAATAAGTTATTCATATGATTTTTAAAGTACTTATTTCTATCGCATATCGTTCATACATATCACAATGATTAATACGTAATAGCTTTTGTCTAATGGTGTACATTTCTCGGGAATTATAGCACTAGGTCTAACAACATAATTATGTTCTTTTTAATCTGTACAATTAATACGAGAACATACAAGTTTTTTTTCCGGAGAATGATAATCGATTTTGAAATAAAATGTATCAAAGAATATCCACTAGATAGCGAGTATCTATAATTTAAGCAGCACTAATACATTTTCGAAAGTAATAAAAAAATATAACTTGCAATATCGCGAGAAATGTTTCACGGAATCGATCCAGAAACTTTTAAACTAGACGGCATCTAAATTTCTAATATGCAAAATGCGTCAAATCATCCTTACGTGTATTTACAAAAATATTTTACATCTTAAAAAAGCGAAATTCAGTTTCCAAAAATGTAAAAAGTCTATAAAAGATGTACCAAAGTTATATAAAGGCCTATAATGTATGTATAAATCGCATTGATGTCTTATCTGAAAGTATGATTTCTGTTTTAAAGAAATCTGTTTTCTGCATAATGGGATTACAATCTCAGTATTTGGACTTACAAATATTTTCGTATTACTCTCTCTTTAAACAAAAATAAGGATGCGAAAATGACGAGGAAATCAAAGCTATTTTATTTGAATTTCTTCAACTTTTCTACTATACGTCATATGTTGATAAATGGCACAACGAATCGATAACAAAAAATATAGAATCATTTTCATGCCCTCAAATAAAATAATACACTTGTTTGAAAAAATAAAAAATTGGTCTTAAAAGCCATCATGTCAAAGCAATACTTGCGAAATATAAAAAGCATATTGTGTAAATGCTTCGTAAGCGAAAAAATTTGAGTTCGACCAAACTAATGTAATATATCATCGATTTTCGATAATTCCTGCTTGTTTGGCATTTCAAAAATATTTTAAAGTTTATAACTCTGTCGTCATGTGAGATGTCAGTGCTTGTACACGTCGGGCATTACAGCTTTTGCAAAGAACATGGTCGTCCAAGGGGTAACATCCACGACCTTCTGTATCTGAAGATAAAACGAGTCCACAATCTTCACACTTGTAACACTGAATATGAAAACTTCTGTCTAATGCCACAACTCGAACAGTTTCATCCTGACCTGGTTCTGGCATGATTGGTAGTTTGCAAACGCAACAACGAGGAGCAAATTTCCTAGAAATATAAGAATAGAAGTTATTATTCGATAAGATTAATCCATTTAAATAAATCTAACAATTCAAAGAGAATCACTAACTTGTGAAAGCACTGAATGCAGTGTATTTGGTTAGTAGCGTCGACCGTAAAAGGAATTCCGTCGAGGCTTTGACCACAGACGACACATGTAAAGCAGGATGGATGATAAGGTTTTCCAGTCGCTCTCAAAATTCTATCCAACACAGGTCTGGTGCAAACGCAACACTTCTCGAGTGTATTTAAGTAATCCTCCTCACAGTAGGGCTTTCCTTCCAAAGAGTAGAATGGTTTACCTTGCAGATTAATGCGACAAACAAAGCAACAAAAGCAGGTAATATGGAAAACTTTATCCATCGCAGAACAACCTGTGCCTTCACCTTCTACTTTGTGACCACATTCAGCACAAATTCCGTAAATATCATTGTCCTCTGAGTTATCCTCCATGCCCTGAACCAAGAGATCCGTCAAAGCGTCGACCTGGAAGACAAAAAAGAAGTTTCATTGCAATTTAATGAATTTACTTGGATTTTTATTTGAATCATATCTTATAGCTTAAAAATCCTAAATTTTTCGAACCTCTTTTACAGGCGATACTTTTTCTGGTGGCTGATTCGCTGATCCATATCCAGAATACATAGAATAGTTACATGACAGCTGCGACGGTGGTCTTGGATTGATCGGTTCGTAAATAGATTCATACGTTGTACTAGATTGGGAACTCGGACCGTAAATATCGTTGGGATAGTTGCCAGAGGAGTAATCGGTTTGATATGTGGCACGCCTAAGTTCGCTGTAACTCGAAGACACGGGACTTGGAGGTGGTGGAAGTTCTTCCGGGGGTGGAGGAAAGGAACTTCCTGGTAAGCATGGAACGTATTCGGTAGGTTCTGGAGGAGGCGGAAGATCATCTGCAAGAAATAGATAGCATTAATCTTTAGGTTTTGCATTAAAGGATTAAGTTAAATCTCAGAAAAAAATAAATACCTGTGCTATGGCCAGCAGGAATGTTGGAGTAAGTATTTTCAGGTTTGGTGTTCCACTGAATGTTGCTGTAGACTAAGTCCTTCTCTTGTTTAGAAGAATGAGGAATGGATATCGGCATGGTCGACTCAACGTTGCTGTAAACAGCATTTTTGGATGCTGTTCCCAATCTGTCGTCAATTGGCACTTGCGGTGCAGGAATATTTCCGACATTGGAATAAAAATGCTTATCATCATAACTATACTTTGGTTCAAACTTGTCCTCTGCTTGATTCGTGTAAAAATTTTCGTTGTTCTGGTAAAACTTGGTCGGTTTGCTTCCATTAGTCGAAGTTGGACAGCTGAATTCGTTCTTTTCCAAATTTAAAGTTGCATAAGGAGTTGGTGAATTCATGTATATATTCGCTGGTTTCTCGTTAGATCCAGTGTTGTTCAAAACGGTACTGTACGACGGAATTGAGGCTGCCTTTATTGTATAACTTTGCGGTACCTTTAAAATGTAACTTAATTGTAAATTTCATTAACATTATGAGCAGAGAAGCTAGATCATAAAAAAGTAAAAGTTAACTGCAAACGAAATTCTAAATACATTATTTTAGCAAAATAACGTTATAGGAGGATATGAGAATGCGAAAATCTATTGGAGGATAGAAGGGATTTTCAGTAGAAAATTACCATATGCGTCCCATTGTAGAAAAAGGGTGTGCATAAATATAATACATTATTAGAAAGTTCTATTGGTATGCATTATATGAAACATATAACAAGAACTGACCTGAGGTTGTGATTTGTTTGGTTTTGGTGGAACAGCAGGTCCAACCTTTTTTCCAGTTTTGACGGTTTCAATATTACCGTCACCATGATTGATTTGTAAGCTCGCGATTTGCTGGTCCAAATTCCCAATATTGGACATTATGAGGCAGTGATGAATACTTTGATCGATATGATATTGCTCAATTTAATTGGTCAAAATGTGAAGTTAATTACCTACAACAGAAGTTAATTTTAAAAAGAGTTGAATTTGATTTACAATTTTCAATAAATAATGTCTTGTGAACCATGAAGCCGTGTTACCAATTGATTTTTTGTTTCCAAAATTCAAAATACAATACAAAATTGTTTTTAAAATTCGGAACTCGTTTTAAAGATATGTAAAGTCTTACTAATACGATATTAAAGTCACTTAAGAAGTTTTGTTTAATGAGTTCTTGCTTCTTGCTACACTCATATTTGCTTTTCTTATTAACTTCCTCTGTCGTAACCAAATGGAATTATTCATCATGGGCAGTATTATAAAATTTCGAGGCAATTTAAATTCATAAAAAAAAATGTTAAAATACACTACAAGTGCAAATGAATATTTTTCAATATTTTTTAATAATTTTCTAACTACATACTGTATATATCTTAATAAGATAAATTAAATTTCATTTATGGATACATAATTAAATGTTTAAAATTTTTAAAGTGGTTTACATGACATCTTTCATAGATAAACAAGACTTATCGAGAATAGTAAAAGTGATAACTGATAATTGAAAGTAGCAAATCTTTTCTTAATTCCTATTTTTAAGTGGAATGTGAATAAGCGAATGAATCATGCGTATGAATCATTCCCGTCCTTAAATGTTCAAAAATGTAAAGCAATGGCACTCTCATTGCGGATACAGTAGAACCAAAATTTTAACATGTTAAAATTAATGTCATTAAACATTTCAATTCATTTTGAAATTAAATTCCTTGACAAACTAATAAATATGTTAAATCGATTCAAAACTACATATTAAAAGTACAAGAATTACATCTAATAATCAGTTTAATCTTAATAAAGTTTGAAGAGTAACTTTGACGAAAATAGTTTAAAGAAATCGCTTTGAAATTATAAATGTGATTGAAATAGGATAATACTGGCAAAATAAAATTGCCAAAAAGACTATTATCCCCAAAAGGGCCATTTTGATATAGATTGCAGACAAGTATAAACTAAAAAATTGTCTTCCTGATATTGGAATAATTGATGTTATCACAAACCATGAATTAGCAAATATTATTAAAATTCATTATCAGGGGAATAGATATGTGCACACACATATATACCACGCCTTGTTCTGTCATTCTTGGTATCAAATTTCCGAATCAAATGCACAATTAAATCGCAATAAGTGCCATATGAAGGAGTGTCGAAATTGTTGAATGTAAAACGGTAATTTATAAAATTAAATAGTACTAACATCGGGGAACATAAATTCACTATTGTTTTTAATTTTTTTTAAACTATTTGTCGCTTTTATGTCATAATAAAATGAAGATGTACACACCGACTTGTCAAATGTTTCCACTTCCAGCT
>JAUESI010000003.1:11464351-11476495 GCA_032275145.1 Synergus laeviventris | reverse complement strand
TTCCAGCTGCTCTTCACTGTTCTTGCTCTGGTCAAAAATGGTCATTGACTGAATACTGCCTTTTTATACATAGATGTATCTCACTGGAGTAACTGGACAATGTATATTACCAAGAATTGCAAGCAGAGGACGCGCACGAATTTCTTGGCGCCAAATTTAAATGGTTATTACTGGGAATTCCACGTTTTTTTAATGGTCTATAACTGTTATCAAAGACTGTCAAAGACAGATATTATTCTTTGCTGTTATAGACCAAAAAAAAACGTGAAAATTTTAATATTCGGATTTTGGCAGCAATTGCTTGTGCGTGCTTGTGCGGTAATTGGCGGTAATGGCGAAGTGGCGTTGAGGTCAGTTTGAGCGTTTGATTTTGTTTACATTTTTTAAAGGTCTTCAACAAAGTTTTTAGCATGATTCCTCATGCATAAAATCACCGTTGTTTTTTCAAGATAAACAGTAATCATGAATCGAAATTATCGATCTCAAGGAAGAAGTACGGTCCACGTTCTACAATTATTTAACAAACATAAGTCCAAGCCTTTAAACCCGGAGGAAGCAAAGTCTTCAGATTCGAAGGATAGAATTATCGGTTCTGAATCCATTTCTCCGCTTCTACAGAAAAATGCAGGAACCGAATCCACTGATGATTTGTGAGTTTCTTCATTTTCACACTTGTTTTGTAACGTTTGTAACTCGAATTAATTTTATAGGTTATGTTAGTAAGTTACACTCTGGTAAAACACTTGTTGCGCTTGTTGTCTTTCGTAATTTTAAATGTATGTATATATATGTATAAATCCATACCGCTAAATACTTTTTTTCTAAAAATAGTATGTTTATTTTTTATTCATTATTACTATTTCAGAATTATTTTCAATGTTCTTGTTGGAAAGAAATCTACTAAAAAGCATAAAACATGGGATGAAGATGCAGTATTGGAAGTCTGTGGATCTAGAGCTACATTGAAGGTAATATATTTACTGATTTTATTCCTCAGTATTACCTTTACCGCATTGTTTATTGTCTACAATTTTACAGGACTTGGAAGGCAAAGTTATTGGAAAGTTATCTGTAACAGTAGAAACTGCAATAGAGGGTTCAATACTGTCTATGGGTGGGAAAGAAATACAGGTAATAGATTGCTAGTTTTAACATTTTAAATCGTCATATAATATCAAATCCAATTTCATATTGATCGCATACAAATATTTGGTAGATAATTGACAAAGCCACTTCTCAACCAAGTTCCTCAACTCAAAGTAGGAAGGAAGAAGAAATTTCAGAGCCACCGTTAAAGAAGTTAAAAACTCATAACAAATTTATACCTCTGAAATCCTCCGGTAATTCTTAAGTATTTTTTATATTTGTTTCGAAAATGAAAATTTAATAAGAGTTAATAATAATTATTATTATTCAATTTTATCCCTAAAAGGTAAAGCTTTATTGCTAAATTATGAGCCTTTGATAATGCCACGTCCAAACACGGAAATTGAATGGACAAAAGACAATGTCCAAATTCGTGACGTATCTCTCGATGCGTGTTTAGCTTCTATAGTAAGGCCTCATCAGCGATATGGTCTGGTGTTTCTATACAAATGCATATTGGGGATGAACGATCCCAACTATTTTGGCGCCATTTTAGCTGACGAAATGGGCCTGGGTAAAACTTTGCAATGTGTTGCTCTAGCTTGGACATTATTGAAACAAGGTCCTTATGGAACCCCAGTTTTAAAACGGGTTCTTGTAGTAGCACCTAGTAGTTTATGTGGCAACTGGAACAATGAATTTGTACGCTGGCTTGGTCTGCACAGAATATCTCCTTTCGTCGTTGAAGGGAAAAAGAAGCCTAAAGATTTTTTGAAATCTCCAAGAGCGACTGTGATGATTATTAGCTACGAAATGTTTGTCAGGAACTTTGAAGAAGTAAATGATATTAATTTCGACTTGTTAATATGCGATGAAGGACATCGTCTTAAGAATAGTGAACTAAAATCATTGAAGGTATATTAAGTTTGAAAAGTTGATAATACAAAATAAATTCAGCGGTCAACTTTTAGTTAATTTCAATTCGAATTTCAGTTACTGAACCAGTTACGTTGTCGCCGAAGGATTCTCCTTACAGGGACACCGGTGCAAAATGATTTGCAGGAGCTTTATACACTCGTCGATTTTGTAAATCCTGATATTCTTGATACTTGCAACTCTTTCAAGAGGTATTACGAACAACCAATAGTTGCATCGCAAAGACCTGACGCTTCAGAAGAAGTTGTTTCATTAGGTCAGGAAAGAGCAAGAGAACTTCATGACAAAACGAAGGTCTTCATCCTGAGACGAACCAATGATTTAATCAACAAATATCTGCCCCAAAAACACGAACTGGTTGTCTTTTGTCGACTTTCACCAAAGCAAGAAGAGTTATACACCGCAGTAACTGATTTTTTAATGGTTAGAGACATGTTTCAAACAAATGTCATGCCTCTGCCTACCATAACGGCTCTCAAGAAAATTTGCAATCACCCAAATTTGTTTTTGAACGATCAAAGTAACTTATTAGATGAATTGAAGGCAGCAAATTCTAGCTGTTCATTTGGTTCGAAATCGAATGACTCATTTAAACACTCAGGAAAATTAAAAGTTGTTCAAGCTTTGCTTCAGGGTTTGAAACATACTGCAGAAAAAGTTGTACTCGTTTCGTACTTTACACAAACACTTGATATGTTGGAGAAACTTTGCAATACCGAAGGAATGTCCTCTTGTAGACTGGATGGTAGTACTGCTACTGTATCGAGAACTAAGATTGTGGAGAAGTTCAACGCAAAAGAAAGCACAACGCGTTAGTTTGTTTATATATTTTAAGTTAATTTTTAATTTACTTCTAAATTAGACAGTAAAATGTATTTATATTTTTCAAATAGGTGTTTTCTTGTTAAGTGCAAAAGCTGGTGGAGTCGGTTTAAATCTATCAGGAGCATCCAGGCTCGTGTTGTTTGATTCTGATTGGAATCCAGCTTCAGACGCTCAGGCCATGGCGAGGATATGGAGAGACGGACAAAAGCGATCAGTGTACATTTACAGGTATAATAAACTCTTAAAAAATTGTTACGTTTTTTATATTTTTCTAAAAAAAAGTTACATCGACCGCATTTGTTGATCTTTTAGGCTTTTGACTACTGGTACCATAGAAGAGAAGATTTACCAAAGACAAATAAGCAAAACTAGTCTCAGTGAAGCAGTTGTTGATGCAAATCACTTTGCATCCCTAAAACTTTCAACTAGTGAATTAAAGGTTCGTTATAGTGGATAGACATAATAAGTGAAGTTAACTGAATTTTCCATTTATTTTCTATATTTTGTCTTATAGAATTTGTTTACGTTGACGAAAGACACGTTATCTGTGACTCACGATTTAATGCAGTGTCATTGTGCTGGTGAAGTTGATGAAAATGAAAACGAAGACAAGGAGAACGATATTGATCTCGATGATTCTCGAGATTGTCAGTTAGATTTAAATACGAGTCCTCAACAACCAAGCATTACAATTAATCAACTATTAAGATGGAAACACTACAAATATCCAGCTCCAGAGGAACTGCTGAAGGTAACAATTAAATTTTTTAATTTAATGTTCATTAGAAGAATTAACAGCGAAATTCTAATATTCCCAAAACATTTTTCACAGGAGTTATTGTTGGATCAGATCTCGGACTTCATAACATTCATTTTTCAAAACTCAAGTGTTCAGCAGTGAATTAATTTTTTTCAAGAAGTACTCAGGTGATCTTTTCTATTATTTAATATTTATATTAAGGAGTTGTTCGATTGAAATCAAAAGATAAGACTTAAATTAATTATAATAATATAACAATCATTATACTCAGATGAAAGTGATATTAAGTTTTTTTTAAATGTAACTTATTATAGTCGCCAGTAATTATTAATTTTAAATTTATTCGAATAATGATGAAAATTTAAATTAGCCAAGTATACAAATATTTATTCAACGACCCAAACTAAACCATATAAAAACTTTATAAAAATAACACATTATTCCGTTAAATTTTACTTTTCCTAGTAAAAAAAGTCATCAAGCGATTTATAAAGTCTTCTGAAGTATATCGTTTTTGTAATTCTTCTACTTCTTCAGCATTCACTCGTAGTAAGAGATCCTGATTCCATCGCTTGGTTAATTTTTTTATTGACAGAAAACTCTACAAATTTTAATTGCATGTTAGAATTGTTTTGTTTACCTTTATCTGAATGTTCGAAAGTTTATATTTACATACCTCGAAAGACATATTTGTTGCCATGTCTTCCAAACGCTTCCAAACTTCATCCACAGAGTCGAGTTTATAAATTTTACTAATCAAACCACATTCTCTAGCTTCTTCCACATTCATTTTATGACAAAAGTAAAGCATTTCACCGGCCTGCAAGGAATATAAAATAATGTTAGTTTACTAATTTTAAAACACATTAATTGTAAAACAATTTTCTAAAATTACCTTAGCTTTTCCCATTAGCTGTGGAAATGTATAACTGGAACAACATTCTGACACAAGTCCCAAATTAGCGAATGGCGTAGAAAAATATGCCTATCAATGATACAAATGATTCTTACATTTTATTTTAAACATTCAAAACTTTACTAAAAGTAAAAATACCGTCTCGGAAGCGTAGACTATGTCAAAAAGTGCAATCATCGTTGCTCCAATGCCAATTGCTGGACCATTCACAAGTGCAACCAATAATTTGGGGCATCTTATTATCGCCTCAACAAATTCTCTAAAATGATTCAAATCTTCAATGAAAAATATTATTTTTTTCTATTACGTTACTACTTTTGTCTACTTTTCTTTCATACTTAAATATTTGGGTTGATTTTTCAATTTCGGAGGACATGGAAGCAGCAAAGTCGTTTCCACTGCAAAAAAAGTCCCCTTTTCCAGTTAAAACTATCATACGAGTGCTATTATTTTCTGCGGAGCTATTTATTATATCAGTAAGATTTTTGTACATCTGAAAAAATCGCAAATTAAGTAGCAAAAAAAATTGAAAAAGTAAAAATAATAAACATACCAGTATTGAAATCGCATTCTTTTTCAAGGGTTTGTTGAAAGTTACTTTTAATATCCCATTGCTGCTTGTTACGAGAATATCAGGGTCCACATTTTGCGACATTATTTCACTTATTTGGTTTTGCTAAGACTGCAGTCGATATCTTGAATGAGGAAGTCAATGTAATGCAAAATCTTATCTTATCACGGAGTCCACATTACTAAAACATTAATAAATTATAAAGTAGCGATGAACTATTTACCTCGGGTTCTTATATATATGTACTTCAGGGAATCATAGTCAGTCACAGTTTTTAATATATTATAAAATTTTAAGGCCCCCCTATGGGGCTCCAACAAATCATATTTAAGCGGCTGAAAGTAAAAAGTGGATAGAAATATTTCGTTTGTAAAAGTGAGATAAAAATTATTCAGAGTGAAAATGGGGCTCTGAGAATTCATTTTGTCTAATTTTTATCCCACTTTTACAAATGAAATGTTTTTATTCACTTTTTACTATCAGTCGCTCATTTAATCCACAATTTGCCTCATTTTCAGGCAATAAAATTATGAAATTATACTGCATGAAAGTGACGTTTTATTTTCAAATTAGTAACTTCAATACTTTAAAAGAAGTAGTTTGAAAAGTTTCGTTATAATTAGAAAAACACAGTGGGCATTTACAGAAAGTTTTTTTACAATGTTGATGTCACAGTTACTTCTTGCAAATGCTTGAAGCGAACTTACCTAGAAATATTGCATTATTGTTGTCGTTTTTGCATCTTTGGTGATATTGTTGAGTTCCTGAGGTTTTTGATCATGAATGTCAACATAACCTGACATAACCTAAAAGCTATTGAAAAAATATATATATATATATCTAACGTTACTCACACAGATCCACTCCCACTTGTTTTCACTTTAACTTTTTACTATATACTGTTACTATACAGAATGACACATGAATTTATTTACGTCTCCTAAATGAC
The DNA here is from genome assembly GCA_032275145.1 of Synergus laeviventris. NCBI lineage: Eukaryota > Metazoa > Arthropoda > Insecta > Hymenoptera > Cynipidae > Synergus > Synergus laeviventris. The sequence goes on along the minus strand of JAUESI010000003.1, from coordinate 11,470,452 downwards.
TATAAATTTGGGAAACAGGTTTCTTCTTTTGCACAATTCACTTGTTCTTTAAGCTTTAACTCTCTTGCTAATTGCTTTGTTTTTTTACAGTTTTCTCCCTGAAAATCAGAACATTTTTAACACTTAATACAAGCCCAAGATGGCGAACATCCTTGAAGAATTTAGGGAGGGAATTTCATAATTACCGGAATGACCGGAACACGTGCTGAATAGTATGGTGAACTGTTAGAAGCAACACGTGACAACTACAATTTCTTCTTGTATTATTAAAATTTTTAATAATTAACAACGATTTTATTAATGAAGAACTTCATATTGCTCAGTGTCTTGACCATGACAAAGTTTCCTATATTGGTGCATAAGCTGTTATAGAATACAGGAACAAAACAAAAACGATAATACAGTGCAGTACGTGGTTTAATATATGCAAGTTGATATCAAAAGACCGCTCCTCATCTAGGATTGAATTATGTAAGTATTATGACTGTTCCATTTATCTTTTTCTTGAATATGTCTTGAAATATTCTTTTTCATTTGAAATTAAAATTTCAAGTCATTGACGTGCTAAGTATATATAAATGAACATAAAGTTATTTTTACGTATTGTCAGCTAATTGTTCCGCTTTTTCGGTTTGATGTATCACAATATTGATAAAGAGAAATCACTTTGACATTTATTTAAAACGTAAAAAAAACGTGTAAAATACAATAATGCATCTCTATCTTGTTTTGATTTCTGATTCAAATGTTTTAAGGCACCGTGTATATATTTGAGTATGAGTATAGAATATACGCTGCAACCTAAAAATAGATTTACATATACCTTCGGAGAATTTTAGGGATCTTTAGATTAGAATTGCAACATAGTAAATAAGATACTCTGTTACTATGTTGTAGATTATTTTTACACCCGGTACAATCACTTAGTAACTGCTGGTAACTGATTCATTCATAGTTTAGGACCGTAATTTTTGATGTCATTATTTCATCAAATCATATTAGAAGAGGTCAAAGACATAGTTGTAGTTTCACCGTCTCTTTCAGTTAAAATTTTAATTTATCGACAAAAACCAGTTGTTTGATTAATTGGAATATTTTGTTACAATGTTGCACAAATATTGCGTAACAATATTGCCAGCAGAGCGCATTTATACACAAGGTCTCCATAATTAAATAATTAAGTAATTAAATAATTTTCAATGATTAATGATTCAAGTAAGAAGTATAGGTTGAATGATAAAAGTCGTTTCGTTTTAAATGTGAAAAATCTAAAATTAACTTGTTCAACTGTCAACATTGTTTTAAAATTTAAATCCTTAAGGTGTAGTTTTAATTTACTGACACGTTAAGAAGAAACCTGCGTAAGCAAAAATGTATATATTAATTGTTAACTACACAGGTTTTTTTTGCTTCCCAGAATAGATTTTATATAAATAGAAGATTTTGTATTAACCTCAGTAACTGGTTAGAAAATGTTCTTTCTATAAAAGGTAATTGTAGATACTCCATCTTAATTGATGTGACAATAATTATTTTATTCAACGTATACACATTCCGTATGTACTCTTATGAATCACTTTTCATGCATACGAAACTTAATAGCTGTAGGATATAGTCATTACTTTATTGCGTTCCGCTGCTATTGCAATGTAGATATATCAATGCGTTGAAAATTGTACAGTGTAAACTATTATGATAAATGAAGAGTAAGCGAAGAAGTCCTATAAAATGCTCAAAAAAGTTTACAAAGCACTTTCAGTTCTGGAAATGCTGGAATACGACGTGCATAATTAAAAAAAATTTTAACTCGAATGATGAAATTAATCTTATCTTCTCTTGAAATACACCGAAAATTTATATGTAAGTTTCAAATTCAAAAATGTATTTCTTTGAAAAAAAAAACCATTCTTGTGAACAGCAGAATTTTTTTTTGTTTTTTGAAAATTATAGTCCTATATAAATAAAAAATATTTTCTCTCTAAGAGAATTCTACAAAAATGATTTCTTACTCTTTCTCAATATTTTGCGTGCCTCCTGGCTGTATAAGCATGATAAAACTTCTGTGACGTCTTTCTCATATAAGTGCAAATTAAAGGAAAAAATGGGCAAAAAATAGTAGTAAGTTTTTCAAGAAATTCAACTTCTCTAAGGACAACGTTGTATAAAATTTAAAATCTTTTTAGTAAAGGATTTTTTATAGTCGTGATTACATATACCGAAATTTCCATATAAATAGACATTGTTTTTTTTTATATATTTACTTTTTTCAAAATCGTGTCCCATTTGAAATGCAGGAAATTTGAAGTTTCCAGAGATCATTTTTAGTTTAAATTTTTTTTTATATTTTCATCGATTTTTTGGAGTTGGCATTATTTATAAAATACTATAATTGCTATAACTATTGGGCATACTGACTGTCTGTTTATAATGTTTGAACTTTAAAGCACTATTATGAGAGGCCTTCATATCCAAAAATGTTTCAAAGGCTTAGCGCCCCTTGCCAAATTATTTCTCTATTTTGAGCACTTGTCGTTTATTGGATAACCTTCTCTCAGTTTTGTAATGCAGTGTATCTATATAGTTGATTTGGTAAAAAATATCGATTTGCACCTCTCAAACATCTGAAGATTATAAACAAATTTGACGAGACTCATTGTTTTAGGGCTTCATTCTTCGTACCACACCCAATCTCCCAATTTTTGGATGAGGTTCCCGATGAGAAGGAAATCCTCAAAGATGTCAGTTCTGGCGAAGAAAATGATCTCGAGCACGATTCTGAAACTGTGAGTGACGATTGTGATTATCTTTCTGAGCAGGAAGCTAGTTCCGATTCCGAAGATGAGAATCTTGATCTTGATCTTAACGATGAATATTTCCACACGAAAGACAAATCGTGCAAATGGAAAAAAGATAATTACACTCAGTATACACAAAGTAAGGATAGCGAACACTGGCAGGAATCAAAGAGCACTGCTATACAAGTCTCCAGTGAAATCGATGCCTTCCTTAAATTCATAGATGATAAAATGCTAGACAATATTGTTATTAACACGAATCATAAAATCGACATTAAAAGAAATCAGTATAAAAGGGATAGGGATGCACAAAACACGACGAAAAACGAACTTTTAGCTTTATTTGGACTCCTCTTCTTGATCGGTGTGAACAAAGGTAATCACACAGGTGCTTACGAATTGTGGACTACCGACGGTACTGGAATCGCGATGCTCAGGGCGTGTATGAGTTGCAAAAGATTTTCATTTCTCTTACGTCATTTAAGATTCGATGATGAGAAAACTAGGTATCAAAGAAGAAATTTAGATAAGTTGGCACCTATTCGCTTTTTCCTTGACTCTTTCGTCGTCAACTGTAAAAGTTCCTATGCTCTTGGACAATTCGTTACGGTGAAGAAATTAGAAGCTTTCGAAGGTCAACGTAGCTCTAATCAAAATCTTCCAAAGAAACTTTCCGAGAGTGGAATCAAACTTTTTGTCCTCTGCGATGCTGTTACCTATTTTACAAGTAACTTGGAAGTTTATTGTGGGCAGCAACCAGATGGGCCATATCAATTGTCGAATAGGCCGGCGGATATTGTAGATAGATTAGTTTCACCTATTGAAGGGTCAAACAGAAATCTAACAATCGGGAGTTGGTACACTAGTTATTCTTTGGCGAAGGCTCTTTTAAAGAAAAAAATTACTTGCATCGGTGCGATGTTAAAAAATAAAGCTGAAATTCCTGTAGAATTTTTACCGAACAAAAAAAAGACTGTAGGTTCTTCGATATTTGGTTTTCAGGAAGACGCAACACTTGTGTCTTACGTGCCAAAAGCGAATACATCTGTGATATTGTTATCGACTATGCACTTTTCTGGTATTGTTGATGAAAAGAGCAAGAAGCCTCTGATTACTCTGCACTACGATATGTCCAAACGGGCTGTTGACGCCGTGGACCAATTGTGTAAAGCATATTTTCTAGCAAGAGTCACAGATCAATGGCCTTTGGCATTGTTTTTCACCTTAATGAATATTGCTAGCCTCAATGCACAAATTCTCTACGAATCAAATCACGCAGATTCTCGAGTGATCAGAAAAAAGTTCCTTAAAAATCTTGCACTTAGCTTGATGAAAAATCATCTTTGCGAGAGGGCGAAAATATTAACGCTTCCTACCGAAATTAGAGCTGTTCTAGCGCGATATAGAATTGAACCGGTGGAGAAACAAAAAGAAAATGAGGAAAGCAGAAAGCGCGGAAGGTGTCATTTATGTACTCGTGCAAAAAACGTCGACACGACTATTAAATGTAAGACGTGCTTGAGATTTTCATGTAAAGGTCATGTAGAAACTACTTCGATATGTTTCGAATGCAAGTATGATAGAATCAACGATGATATGTGATGTGATTATTTGATAAGATATTAATACTTTTTATTAATAATAAATCAATATTTTAAGTATTAAAATTAATTAGTTTTGATATCTTCCCTATTTTTTAGTTTTAATTTAATAATTAAGTCTTAAAATAATTTTTTAAATCTACAACGACTTTTATAATATCAATTGTGAAAAGTGTTTAATTTTAAACTATCACGGTCTAAAAAGGCTTTATCGGTAACTTTTACTTTATTAATAGAATGCGACACGCGACGAGGTCGCGCGTTCAATAACAATCCAGTTTTGAAACTGGATTCCAGTGTCGTGCGCGTTTTCACGATTTTCACATAAATGCGGGAAGTCCTTTCGCAGGAGTATGCGATTCACTCAATGGAACCATCACAATACCTGCGTCACTGCGTACGTACGTCAGCTACGTTTAAACGGATAAATTTATATATATATATATATAGGTAGTTGTACCCATCAATTAAAGTGTTACGACATTCTCAGCAGGTTTTACATAAATAAACATACTTGCACACATACGGATGCAGAGTTGAAAGTTATACAATGTACTGTTTAAAATGGACCGAAGGTTGTAGAATATCACTGAATTTTTAATGTTATCACTTTTTGGAATCTTTCCAGACCATTTACATTTTTTCAGGCCACGCAATGACGTCGATGACCCGAAATCGCATTAAGAGGAAGAATCTCTAATTATTTTAATAACCAGTTTTATTGCCCAAAATTTTATATTTAACTCTCGCAGGCTATTAATACCTTCTGAATGAGAAATGACTTTTCTTATATGTAGATGAATTCTCTCTTTTATTTGAGAATCCTATAAGCGGAATTGTTTCTCATTATTGTACTATTCCATAGGGCAGTCAATCATAACTATGCATATGATTAATTATGTTATATTTTAAATAGTTTGTTACATAGCAATGACTGTTATTGGCATTGAATTTAATTCACCACTATAGTTGACTTTTTCTTCAACAAAGAATTTCAAAGGAAGTTTATTAACAACGCTTGTAAGAGTTTGTTTATGGCTACTATCATATTTTTAATGTTGGTTAAATATGAATTATGTCGCCTCGAGCTTTTCCTCCTTGTACAGTTCAACTTTCTATCGACTAATTTGGTTTGACCAAAATTAAAAAGCAGATAAAAGTGCATATCGAATTCCTACTTACCGTTCAATCTGACCACAAATTTGCTTAAAAGTAACTGCATAACTAATTTTCTAAAGATTGAATTTTCAATTACTAAATTTAATCGGTGGTCCAAATAATCTGGGTCCCTAAGGGCGCGGTAGGAAAATGAGAAAAGAAAAGTTTAGAACAATATATTTTAGAATTAGAAAATGGAAAAAAGAAACAATCTAATTAGAAAAAATTGTATTATATTATAACGAAATCATTTTCTGATTATAGATTTTCAGGGCATAGAATTTAATGGTGTAGGGTTTTTAAAATATAAATAGAATAAAATGATTGAATTAATTGCTAAAGGCCTAAAAGAGTAAGACCTGAATGAATTTTTAAGAAATATAGTCATGTTTGATATCAAATTAATCAGTACTTGATAAAAAATTTTAAAATTTCATAAAATTTTTAATTTAACAATTTTTTTAAGAACGCTGCTGCCGGCCGTCCCCACTTTTGATACACCGTCTCGGAAAACACTAGACGAGATCCAGAAAGAACAGAACGAGAC